>NDXA01000028.1:0-152083 GCA_002105455.1 Hemisphaericaspora xylofermentans | reverse complement strand
AACGACAGCTGAGCTAGCGTCATCGTCGTTCTACCTTTGTCAAGATTTCCCTTAGATACCCATTAATCATCTTTATTTCGCGTCCTGAGAGACGCTGATTCCCGAGAATGTAGACTTTCGATAATTCTTTCTTAGACTTCCTTTCCCAAATAGCTTTTGACTGTGGACAGTTGAATACATGATGCACAATATTGTCGCCATTGACTTCTTGACAGAAGGCACATGGTCCTCTGTGTTGCTCAGATCCTTCATAGAGAGGCCAGTTAGAATAATATCCTAACGTGAACATATGATAGTGATGCAAGCATCCAATTGGCGACTTTGATTAAATCACGTGATAACAATACTAACACTAAAACTTCCAAAATTACATTTCATGTAGCGGGTACGCTAAAGACTAAAAAGGCTGGAGGTTTGAGGTTTCGGAATAAAGTATGAAAAAGCTTGGTCGTCGTTAAATTGTTGTGAGTTTACATGCAGGAATAAGTTTAGTTGGGAAAATATATAAACCGACAGGAATCCTTGAATTTATGAAACAGAGTTGAAAAAAAGGAACTGGGGATTGAAGAAGGGTATTAAGTAATAAGTGAGAGTTTACAGTTATTATATTAAATCATCAGCACAAATCAACCAAAGCAGCTACTAAATAAACCTGGTAGCGCATATTTAGATAGTTTAGTGTTAGTTACGTTCAGTGCGTAACATTTCAACGAAAAATCCGTGATAGTTTAGTGGCTAGAATTACCGTTTGTCGCATGGTAGACCGGGGTTCAATTCCCCGTCGCGGAGCACTTTTCAAGCGCAAATGGTTTAGTGGTAAAATCCAACGTTGCCATCGTTGGGCCCCCGGTTCGATTCCGGGTTTGCGCATTCCTTTTGCTTTTTTTGACCTCTTAGTCACCTGTAAGGTAAAATATCTGTTGCAATGATGGAAAATTTTGGTTGCAGAAGGATAGTTAGGTTTCGGTTGTTATTTTGCACATGAAAAAAAAACAATTTTTAACAGCTTTTGGCCCCCTGATTTATTCTACACTTACCATGTTGTTACTTGTGAATGCTTTGTAGCATAGGTTGGAAAGCCTCCTATTTGGAAGGAATATTGCAGAAAACTCTTGAAAGGCCCATAGTCATATTGTGATTTTCAGGAAGAATCTTTTGAATTTCTTTGTTATGGCACACTTTAATTAAATTTAAAGCCTGCATACTTTCCAGCACCAGCACCACCACCACCACCGTAGTTGCGAGATTTGATCTTACAGCGAAAAAAAGGTAATAAATGCACGATTACAAAAAATTTGCTAACATATAACCTTCCGCTACTTAACCCTTATCTGTCATATCCTTATTTTGCTAGTTATTAACTTAGCTATACATTTGTACTATCCCAAATTCACTGATATTATTATACTGATAACCATTTTACATTTTCTTTCCCAAAGTTCTTAAAAGTTACTACATTTATTAATAATACAATCTCGGAATAGAGCTCATCACAAGTATCATGACAACCTCAGAAGGTGTGTATTTTTTTAACATATGAAGGAATACCTGAAAAGACGAGGAAGAATACTAACATCTAAACAGTAAATAACACTCCTGCTGATAAGCGTCCTACCACAAGAACTAGATTTGCATGGGTAAAACGATTAATGCAAGGTCAAAATAGACAAGCTATAGTGATACCAGAACCTAATCGTCGCCCATTACAATCAACGACCTCACCGACAGCTTCACATCAACGACAATCACAACATAGTCAACAAAAATCATCTCGCCTGAGTCAAGGTAAATCCATAAAGCCTACAACCAACGGAACAATTAGGGGTAGAGCAAGTACCGATCTGTCGACTTTCGAAGAAGAAAATCTTGATCTAACAATTAGGGAAGTTGCAAGTAATGGAAGTTCAAGAGATGGGGCCAATGATCAAAATAGTGATAATTTGAGTACAATTCCATTGAAATCAATAGTATCCATGCAATCGACAAAATCACCTTCGATATTAAGTGAATCTCATAATGATCAACAATCTTTGGATGCTTCAACAGCTGAAACTTCATTAGCCCCTAGTGTTCAGACGGTTCCACAATATGCATTTGCTGCAACAAATGTGAATGTGAATGCGAATGCGCATCCGAATTTTGTGTTGACAAATACTTCTATATTTCATGACAGAGATAGTGAATCAATAGTGACATTGGCAAGTTCATCCAGAAGGATTAGAAGAAGGAGCATTGACACATCATCGAGTACCACTGGGATCCCCCCGGCTTCTATTATTGAAAGACTTGGTGTGCAACCAGGAAGTAGCACATATGCTACTAGTATAAGAACCGGTGATAGATTAAGTCAGATTGAACCTTCCCATGATGATGATCAAACTAGTTCTCTTCAAAGTTACAATTAGAACAAAAAATATAATGAAATTTTATTGACTTGTAGATTTTGATGTAGTTCTTGATGAATAATATATAAGTTTTGGTGAAAGTCAAAGTAAAAGGTGATGGATGGGTGATGGGCATGTTTAACTGTGGATGTACTACCCTGCATAGAAATCCATTGTTTTTATGTTACGTATTATTACTAATTTAATTTTTCCATTGTTGTAAAAATTGACTTTTTGATTTTGTTCCCCTTTTTATTTGCAAAGTTTATTGATTTATTGATTGATTGATTGTTGATCAACTTTTATTTAAAAATAAACCAAAACAAATTTCTTACTGAATAGGAAATTCCATATCTAAATCAACCAACAACCATATTTGTGACTATCTCATCTCACTTCACCCGTTTCCATTACACGACATCCTGACCCCCCAACTTGACCCTATCCCCTACCCCCCCACTCCAATTTCTAAATTCTACTAAAGTTAAGTTTAAAGTTTCCACAACTTGGCAGCAAAGATTGCGAATAACATATCCACTCATTTCTTCCATCATCAACCTCCCCCTCCCGCTTTGAGTTAATTTCGGATTTCAACCATTTTTTCATTACCCTATACAAAAAGTTTAATCCTACAAAGATAAACTAATAGAAGCACTATTTTTTAATATTACTTTTGCAAGAAATGGGAGCGTTCAGTCACAACGACAGCTCCATTGAAGGAGATGTTTACATTCAAAGATTATCTAATTATATACGGAAGAATGAAGAAGCTTTGGCTAATGGTTTGCTCTGCTTTTCCAAAAATAAAAACAGTACCCTTAAAGTTAAACCACTTCGATTAAGCTTTACAATTCATCATTTATACTATATTACAGAAAGGTTAGACACTTCAACTTTGGGAGTTGATGTTGGTCCGTTAAATATCAAACTAGATAACCCTAACCATGAGCCAACGTTTGTCTCATTCATGGCAAACAATGCACGTTCATCAAGGCATTTTGATAGTGATACCAAATCAATTTCATCCATTAGTTCAATGAAGTCAGTCGTTTCTAGTGCATCGGTGTATTGGAGATCATTAGCATTTAGTAAAGATCCAAAAGTTATAAACAAAGATTTGAAATATTTATACAGTTCATTCACCAAAATACCTTGTTTAATTTTAAGCTCACATACAAAAATCAATAGTATTAGTTCCTATGAAGAATATCCTTGCGATACATCAGTCCCTCTCAAGATGTTTAAAAATTTACAAGTTTTGGAAATCAATGAATATGACCCAAACGAAATTTTTGGTTGGAGCACACTTAGCGAACAATTAAGGATATTGATCATCAGAAAGGCAAGAATAAGCAGCATGGCAGAAGTGCTCTTCAATTGGGTTATAGATGATGAGTCAGGAAGATCAAGTTTCAATACCCACAAACAAAATGGCAGGAAATTTAGTGAATTTACAGGGGGATATTCTCATGCAAGCACTACAGATGATTCTTTCAATGAAATTCATGAATACCCACAGTTCAATAATAACAATAATAATGCATTCAGGTATGGGAAACCGGAAAGACCCACAGGACCAGAATCAGGCTCTCTACCTAAAGATATACTCATTGGGGAACCTTTTATCAATGCGAACGAAAAGAAACAATATGAAAGCTTACCAGAAGGAAAATGGGCATATTTGAAACAATTGACTATTTCAGAAACATCGATAGTAAGCATTCCTTCCTACACTTTCAAACCTTTACTGAATTTAGTGAAATTAAATTTATCTAATAACTTACTAGAAGAATTACCTGATGGACTAGAACACTTGACAAGCATCAAATATCTAAATTTTGCTGACAATTATATAACGTCCTTAAAAAAACTACCCAAGAACCTCAAGCATTTGTTGACGCTTAATATGAACAATAATAAATTGACAGATTTGACAGGTTTGGAGGGATTAGTTTCTTTGGAGAAAATTGATTTCAGAAGAAACTGTTTATCAGATCTTAAATCGTTAAAACCAATTGTTTTATTATTTATGAGAAATTCAAATCAATTTGGAAACGTCTATTTATCTCACAACAAATTACCAAAAAATTATAGACTGGATTTATTTAATTTGTTTAATGGGGCCAAGCATAAGAATTCTATGAAAATAGATGACTCAAGACCAGGTTATATAGAGAGTGCCATGTTGCTTGATTCAGATGGAGCATTCAAATTTTTGGAGAAGTACATGGAGGAAACTAACAAGAGACAACTGTTACTCACTATATCTATTGAATATTCTGATCATGAGGTATCTCTAAATGCAGATGAAGATGCAGGAAACTCGACCTTAGTATCAAACAGTCCATCAACTGATAAGGTAACTCCAAAGCATGATTCGTTACTACAACCATTCTCAGATTTGAGAGTAGTTGCCGAGGTCGAGGAATCATCACCATCTCCACCAGGACTTCATCAAGTCAAGAAATATGATTTGACACATACAGTTGTTACAAAATCCTTATCAGTTTTACATTCAACACCCACTTCACCACTTAATCCCAACCATAGCATTATGAATGGATCTGAATCTCCCACACCATATATTCACATTTCCAAATCCAGAGGAAACATAAACAACAATGCAGCATCTTCAATTCCATCTAGTCCCAAATCTATCCCAATATTGAGGCGATCTAATACTTTGGCCCAGTTTGACCTTGAAAGTTCACCAAATGTGGCGCCCAATATTGTTACCCCAATTCAAGTAACTGCTCATATGCATACATGATTGTATTATTATTATTATTTATGACTATTATATACACTCGCATTAGTATATACGAAAGTACATATATTAAATGCTTTAATTTATATTTGACGTTTAATGTAAATCTCTCACAATCAAAAACCAATTGGGCGCGAAATTTTAAAATTTTGGCAGCCAGATCGGTCAACTGCACGTTGCTTGTGTATCCCTTCAACTTTATCAATACAATCATGAGAATACTTGGTATAATCATATCATTTACATTAGTTGAATGTATTCTCTCTGATGAGGTTGTATCCTTTACGCTTAATTCAAAGTTCTCTAACGCTACTTCTGCAAACTTTGAGAAACGTACTCACCAAGAAGCGCCACTATTCATAGTGGAAGATCCATCCCAGTTATACTGCACGCCAGTGTACTATCCATCACGTACATATTACCCTTTATTCTTACATTCCACATTGAATTGTATACACTAACAATTATTTTTAGCACTTGGTGGTAGATTAGAGAAAGTTTGGCAAACAGCGTTTGAAAAAGCTAGAAAAGTAGTTGAAAGAATGTCCATACCTGAAAAAGTGAATTTAACGACTGGAACAGGATGGGGTTCTGGTCCTTGTGTTGGTAATACTGGTTCGGTTCCAAGATTGGGAATTCCTAATCTTTGTTTACAAGATGGTCCTAACGGTGTTCGATTTACTGATTTTGTCACGCATTTTCCCTCTGGACTAGCTGCTGCTTCAACTTTTAATAAAGGATTGATGTATCTCAGAGGAAAAGCGATTGGAAAAGAACACAGGAAAAAGGGTGTTCATATTGCGTTGGGTCCAGTAATTGGACCAATGGGATTGAAAGCTGCTGGTGGAAGAAATTGGGAAAGTTTTGGAGCCGACCCATATTTACAAGGAGTAGGAGGAGCGGCAACTGTTGAAGGTATACAAGATGAGGGGGTTTTAGCGACTGCTCGTCATTTTATAGGTAACGAACAAGAACATTTTAGACAAGTTGGAGAATGGGAAGAAAATGGTTGGGATAAGTTGGAGTCGGCAATTAGCTCAAATATAGGGGATAGAGCAATGCATGAAGTTTACTTATGGCCATTTGCTGATGTTGTTAGAGCCGGTGTTGCTAGCATTATGTGTTCATACAATCAGGTCAACAATTCATATGCTTGTGAAAATTCGTATCTTTTGAATTTTCTTCTAAAAGAAGAATTAGCTTTTCAAGGCTTTGTGGTGTCAGACTGGGGAGCTCAACATAGTGGAGTGGACTCTGCTTTAGCTGGTCTTGATATGACAATGCCTGGAGAAGTGTTTGATGACTGGTTAACGGGGAAATCTTATTGGGGTCCACTTTTAACAAGAGCAGTATACAATGGAACAATTCCTCAGGAAAGATTAAACGATATGGCAACCAGGATTTTGGCTCCATTCTTTGCTATTGAGACTGTTCAATTACCTTCAGAAGATAACCTACCCAATTTTAGTTCATGGACTCATCATACATTTGGACAAGAATTTCCTTATCAGCATTTCGGTCCCATCGTACAGAAAAACTGGCACGTTGATGCACGTTCTGAATTCAGTGACAATACAGCACTTACTGCTGCAAAAGAAGCAATTATTCTTTTGAAGAATGCTGGACATCATTTACCGATTGATAAAGGTGATGGTGTTCGAAGATTATTAGTGGCAGGAAAGGGAGCAGGACCCGATCCTAATGGTTTTAATTGCAAAGACCAGAGGTGCATCGATGGAGTTCTTACTTCAGGTTGGGGATCAGCAGCTGTAAATAATCCATTTGTCATCACGCCATATGAAGCAATTTCAAAGAAAGCAAGAGAACGGGGGATAGTAATTGATTATGCAAGTAACGTTTGGGATTTAGACAATATGGAAGATCTCGCAGATTTTGCTGACATGGCAATCGTGGTTGTTAATACTTTCTCTGGTGAAGGTTACGTTTATGTTGAGAATAACTTTGGTGATCGCCAGAACCTATCATTATGGCACAATGGTGATGAATTGATTGATCGAGTTGCATCTAGATGTCGGAGAACTGTGGTAGTGGTTACTTCTACTGGTCCTGTTAACATGGAGAAATGGATTGAAAATGATAATGTCGTTGCAGTTATTTTTGCTGCTCCGTTGGGGCAATTTGTTGGTACCGCTATTGCAGATGTCTTATTTGGAGATGTTAATCCTTCTGGTAAATTGCCATTCACTTTAGCAAGAAAGAAACAACACTATGTTCCTGTCATTGATGATCTTGGACAAGAACGAAACCCACAGGATAATTTTGATCGAGATATTTACCTTGATTATCGGTTCTTTGATAAACATAATATTAAACCAAGATTTGAATTTGGGTTTGGGTTATCCTATACGACTTTCAAAGTATGGAATTTGAAGATTACTGAAATCAATCCTCCTTCTGAATATTTGCCATATCCCCAAGAATACTTACCTCCATATAAGACAGTGGAAGATGATGTTTGTGATCCTGAAGATGCCTTATTTCCACATGATGAGTTTGATCCTGCTCCAGGTTATATATATCCATATTTGTATAACGAGAATATCCGTTCTGTAGATGACGATGATACCTTCGAATACCCCAGGGGATATACCCCTGACCAAGCAATAACTCCAGTCTTGTCTGGGGGAGGTTTAGGTGGAAACCCTACACTTTGGGAAGTACTTTATGAAGTTAGCGCTGAGATCACAAACGATGGGAAATTAAAAGGAGGGTACGTCAGTCAGTTATACATTGAGTTTCCAAGTACGATTCTAGCTTCACCACCTCGTGTTCTTCGTGGGTTTGAAAAGGTTTTCTTAGAACCAGGAAAATCCACCAAGGTGCATTTTAACATTTTACACAGAGATTTAAGTATCTGGGATCCTAAATCTCAACAATGGATCATTCAAACTGGGACTTATAAGGTATATGTATCTTCTTCCAGTAGAAGAGTCGAGCTTTGCGGAGAAATTGATATTGGTTGCTAAAGATATTTGTTCTTAATTGTTTTGTTGCTTTCTTTTCAAAATCTATTAGTATCTCTAGGATCGTTATTAGCATAAAAAGTCTATAGATTTAGTACATAACTTAAAATTATGGATAACTGTTTGGAATATTCAGCAATTTATCATGTTTAACTGCGCTACCAAGCGAACAAAGAAAAAAAACGCGGTGAAGTTTCTCGCCAAACTTCAAAACGCCAAAAAAATTTGGGCGAATGCTGTCTAAGTTTGTAAACAAGTTGAACTCTTAAGACTTCAACGCATCAATTATGTCGACTCTTTTAAATAAATATCAGAAGTCAAGAAGAGAGCGACTCAAGTCAAAGAATGACGATGAACCTATATATCCCTCATTAGATGTCTTAAATGGATCGGATCACACAAAATTTACATCGAAACGAAGAGACGGATCTCTAGATGATGGGAGGCCAGCTAGTTACCACAGTTCTTCTCCTAATAACGCTCAATTTTGGAATAACAGAAATGAAAAGTATAAAATTTCGTATTCCCGTCCTCTTGAGGATCAGAGAAGATATGATAAGGCAGATTTTCGTCAAGAACTAGCTTACAGATCGAATAACCTTCCCAGTGAGCTACGAAATGGAGCCAATATCAAAACAACTCCGTCCTATAGGGAGTATTCTACTACACCTTTAGACCAACCCAGAAGATCGTATGAAGACAGGAGACTGAATTACAAAGAAGAGCGTCACGAAGGACCATCGTCCGTGAGATATGTCTCCAATAACAGGAGTAATCAACTAGCTTCCCCAATTAAGACTTTAAGGTCTACTCATAGAGGCGGGATAGTAAAACCAAACAAATCTATTTACAAAGCACTTGACCATTCGCCAGAGGTGAGCGATAAGTACAGAGTTTCCAAGGTTAAAAGGACCCAGCCCGAGAAAAAAAGTGGTCTTATATCCGGCTTTTTGAACTTCTTTTCCCATAACAACGATAAAGAAGTCGAAATGCTAGAAAGGCTGGCCATGAATATTCGTCAAAGTGACAATGTCTTAAAGAAGAGAGTATCTTTTAACAATGAAACCGACACGAGAGCAGAACGAAGCCGGATATACTTAGATAACGATCCAGTTGATGATACAATTAGAAATAGAAGGGTTCAACAGATGGAATTGGAACTAGAAAGCTATAAGAGAAAAGAGGAAGATTATATTAGTAGAAACGAAGATCATATCATGACGAATCAATCTTTGAAGGAAGAATTATCCAAGAGCAGGGAGAATATAAGAAGGATAACTGATGAAACAGAATATGCAAAAGAAAAGTATAATCGCGAAATTTCTCATTTACAGCTGGAAGTGGACCAACTTAAACAAGATTTGAAAATCCAAAAGGATCAGGTTAAGAAACTAAATGAAGAATTAGATTACACAAAAGAACAAGCAAGTAAATATAACGAAGAAAGTATCCAGCTAAAAGCAGACAATGAGAAATTACTCACAGAGAATGAACTCAAAGAGGAACAATACCTTGCAAGAAAAGAAGAATTATTGATCAAAATCAAGGAATTAGATCATCTGAACTTTGATTTAAAGAATGATTTGGACCAAATGAAAGAGGAGTTGGACTCTCAGATTAAAGAAAAAAGGAAACTAAAACTCGAAATGGATATAAGAATGAAATTAAGAACTGTCTATGAGGAATTAGACGAAGATAACATGGCATTAACAGAAGAGCTTACTCAAGCCAATGCCAAAATCTTAAAGCTTCAGAAGCAGTATAATACCGTGAAGCACAATCAATCATTACCAGACATCACGGACGAATCGAACAATAAATTACATACCACCCATAATAACATCAACAATGCGATCGAAAATTTGAAAGAGTTCACCAGGAATGGGGTGTCAAAAGCAGGCTTATCCTCTTGCGAACAATTCTATCAGGATGCAAAGGTTTTCTTAGAAAACTCTAAATCCAAGACTAAAAGAATTATCAATGACTGGAACTTGATTCCTGAAAGTGATAATGACGCAGGCAAATATTATCATGATTTATTTGATTCGCTTTATTTGCTTCGAAGACAAATTAACCTTTCATTAATGCTTTTAGATGTTAAGGAATTAATCTTCATCTGCAGAATTCTAGAGTCATATAAATGCGATGAGGTAGATGTAGTAGATATTTACAGAAGAGTGGAATTAGAGAAGTTGTAAGCTAGGTTTGTAATAATTAATTATTTGTAAAAGTAAGTATAAAGAATGCTAAGTATGTTAGATCCAAATCTATTCCAAGTTATTGTAGCATCTTCTTCTGCACTTAAAATTCTAAAGATCAACAACACGTAAATTTGTAAGTGTTAAATTAAATTAAATGAAAAAAATAAAATAAAATTCACGCGTTTTCTTAAATCAATCTTTTACACTCCATCGATTGATCAATTCCAGCGAAGGACAACATGGAAAGCACGACGTCATTACCTATCAAACTACTTCCTTCGAACTTGCGCCCTATAGCGTTTAGAATTCTATCAAAGAAACATGGTTTGAACATAAATACTGACGCTTTAGCTCTTTTGACAGAGCTGGTTAGTTATAAATTTGGATTTGATTGGAAGGGTCCAAGAGCACTACAATTCCTAGAAGAAATAGCAAAAATCTGGAAATCAGAAGACCGTGGATTATTTATAGATGGAACAGGTTTAAAACAGGTGTTAAAAGACATGAATCAAAAGTCCGAAGCTCAGTCAGTTATTGAAAAAGCAAAGAGATCCGATACCATTGTTGATTTAGAGCAAGAGGAAACATTGAACTGGGAAGAGTATTACAAGATTATTTCTCCAAATGAACAGCTTGGAATTGTATTTGATAAGAATAGAAAGCAGTTTAGTTTAAAGGCCAAGAAGGGATCATCTTTATTGCAAAATTTATCTATCAATTTGCAATCTTCAATTGAATTTTTTACCAATCGATATTACTTGTTAATGGACAGGTTATCTCGGAATGAAAACTTCCAAAAGTCATCGATGGCTAGTATATCATCAATAAGTACGACTTTAAAAGAAGGAAACCTTACAAACGAGATCACCTTAATTAAGAATGTTCTTGGTAGAGATGGACAGAAATTTATTCTTTTCGGGTTATTATCAAAGAATACCAATGATGAATATTTACTAGAAGACGCAACTGATCATATTGAATTAAATTTATCACAGACATTCAAGACGGAAGGATCATTCTATTGCCCTGGAATGTTTGTCATTGTCGAAGGAATTTACTCAGCATCAGGAGGATCATCAAATCAATCTCACGACTATATTGGTGGTTGCTTTTATGTAAGTAACATTGGTCATCCACCTGCAGAGAGAAGGGAAAAAAGCTTAGAAGTTTATGGTAATCTTGATTTCTTAGGGATCCATAGACAAGTACAACCACTGAGTGGTGAGCGAATTACCAAAATTCCCAAAGACTTGAAAAGGAAATTAGCAAATCTCGAGAAGGGGCTAGCGGAGCATAAATTTATATTCCTAGGATCTGACTGTTTCTTGGATTCTTTCAAGGTAATGGAAGGGTTAAAGAAGTTCCTTCACAGATTAGAAAATTTGTTAATTGAATCCTTTGAGTCCAACGAAAATAGTACACCGCTAGCAATAGTCTTTACTGGGTCATTCACTTCAAAACCTTTGACTTCAACAAACTCCTCAGTCTCTAACATATCGAATTCAGAGTCTTATAAGAGTCATTTTGACGAATTTACTAATATCTTGAGCAACTATCCAAATATTGTTAAAACCTGCAAAATTGTTTTGATTCCTGGCAAGAATGACCCTTGGCAATCGACATACTCTCTCGGGTCTTCAACTTTGAACTATTTTCCGCAGAAATCAGTGCCTAAAGTGTTTATCAATAGACTTGAGAAGTTATTACCTAAAGGGAACTTGATCCTTGGTTGGAATCCTGTTAGGATTAATTATTTATCACAAGAAATTGTAATTATTAAGGATGATTTAATGACTAAATTTAAAAGAAACGATATGATGTTTGCTAGTGATTTAGAGAAAGAAAAGGAGGTTATTGAGCGTGATTCAGCTAGTGAAAAGGAAAGGATAGAGTCCCTTTTACAGGACAAATCAGAACACATACCTACCAAATTGAAGGAAGCAAGAAAATTAGTAAAGACATTGCTAGATCAAGGAAATTTGCAACCATTCATGAAAAATTTAAAGCTTATTAATCCGGTTTATGATTACGCACTTCGAATTGAACCTTTGCCTACAATCTTAATTCTTCATGATTCAACCATCGACAATTTTGATGTTACTTATAATGGTTGCAAAGTTGTAAATGTTGGTAAACTTGTATCACAAAGTTCACGAAGATTGAACTACGTAGAATATCAGCCAAGTTTAAAGAGGTTTGAGTTCAAAAAAGTGTATTTTTAGATTTATTGTATTGTTCTCTTGTATTGCAGATCATTTTACGTAGCTAAGGGTTGATGGCAAACAGCTTTGTTTATAGGTGTGCTGTAGTTTATTAGTAGTAGGTTATATACAGGAAAAGTTTTTTATCGATTTCTTCTAGCCATTCAAAAAAGTTGTAGCAGACAGCACTAGCTTCCAACATCTCCTTAGAAATCAGCAACACTCTATTACAAGATGTCAAAGATTCCAACTTTTATGAAAGAAAAGCATATAAAATATGTAATTGAACAAGATTCTCATAGGTCATATGAATATTGGCTAAGTGAACACCTAAGAATGAATGGGTTGTATTGGGGAATCACCGCATTGATTACAATAAATGAGGCTGATGCGTTAGCAAGATCAGAAGTAATTGAATACGTATTAAGCTGTTGGGATGAGAAATCGGGGGGATTTGGCTCATTTCCTAAACATGATGCACATATATTGTCAACATTATCGGCATTGCAAGTACTTAAAATTTACGACTTAGGATTGTCCATGCTTTCAAGTTCACAACGAGAGAAGTTAGTTACATTCATAAAAGGATTGCAATTACCTGACGGAAGTTTCCAAGGAGATAAGTTTGGGGAAGTTGATACCCGATTTGTATATACCTCCATATCCTCATTATCTCTTTTGGATGAACTAACAACTGAAATTCTGGGTCCTGCTGTGGATTTTATTATGAGATGCAAAAACTTTGATGGAGGTTTTGGAATGTTACCGGGAGCTGAAAGTCATGCAGCTCAAGTATTTACTTGTGTTGGAACACTAGCTATTGCTGACAGATTAGACTTGATAGAGAATGACAATCAACTTGCTTCATGGTTAAGTGAAAGACAAGTGCTACCAAGCGGAGGATTCAATGGAAGACCTGAAAAGTTGCCGGATGTTTGTTATAGTTGGTGGGTACTTTCATCCTTGGCTATATTGAAGAAGAAGAATTGGATTGACTTGCCGAAATTAGAAGGTTTTATTCTCTCGTGTCAGGATTTAGAAGATGGTGGATTTAGTGATCGCCCAGACAATCAAACGGATATTTACCACACTTGCTTTGGAATTGCAGGGTTAAGTTTAATCGATTTTGAAAGATATAAATTCAAAGCAATTGATCCAATTTATTGTATGCCATTAGAGATAACTAAGAATTTCAAAAAGTGGAAATCCTAAATGGTGAGAATAAAGAGAAGACATAAATATAAGCCCAATAAAAATAAATAGAATACAATAATCTATAAAGAAAATCTATAGTGTATAAACATATCCACAATCCTTACACAACAACGGAGTTATGTTCCGTATTTCAATTCAAAAGAAAATGAATGCTATGAATTCTTTTGGATTCTTTAAGCTTATTCAATCTGTGCGCAGGGATAGTGTTACGAGGCGGAGAATTTCTTGACTCCGCAGCAATGCTACTCATTATGCGTCTCCATCTGAATTGGCATGCATTAGGAGTACGACCGCTGAAATAAGTAGATATTTCCTTCCAACCAAGTTTTCTAACTTCCTTCAAAGTGCGGAGAATTCTATCTTCTGTTGACGTCCAAGTAGATGATTGTTTAGGTTTGTGTTGGACTTCTGGGTAATCAGAGATATTATTTGGATTTTGATAGAGATCCAGCTCCATTGAAGCGATGCGAGGAGTCTCTTTTGAATGCGAATAATTCGGGTGACTTGCTATAGGTTGTGCCAAATTTTGCCTTAAATGAAACAGGGCCTCATTGTAGCTATTTGATCTTGCTTGAAATGCTCTTCTTGCAACCAATGTAGTCCGCGGTCCATAAAAATTGGGTTGAATTCCACTCCCATGTGGAACTGGTATTTCTGATTGTGCCCGTGGAGGAAGAGATACTCTTAGTTCCTGTTGAGAACCACTTCTTATTGGAGGTAGTACCGAGTGATGTCTCGAAGAAGTGGTTACAAATTGGTGCCCCGGACTTGAAAAGTTTTGGGCGGGAATTGGAATGGGCCCAGCAGGCAGTGAAAGTGGTCCCTGTTGCAATGGCGTGATAGTATATAAAGCTAAATCCGGATTATAATGATATGCGTCACCCAAATAATAGTTGGGAAATTGTCCATACCCAGGTGAGCGTAATTCCTGTTGTGAGAATTCCGCCCATGTTGGGCGAGCATTAACGGCTTGATTATACACGATTGTTTGATGTGTATGAGTTGTTGCAGTCAGGTTCGTAGGAATTATTACTCGTACCATTCGTAAAGCTATTAAATTCTTTCTCGGCCACTTTCAAAATGTCGAGGATGTATCCAGAGGTATTTCTAGTAGTTTATATATGCGTTACTCTAGATATGTCTGCAAACAGATATTTTCTTCCAAGCATACAAAATAAAATATTTTTTTGCTGCATCTAGATTCGTAAAATAAGGCTTAAAGCTTATTTTTTTATGCAACCAATTTTCTTCTACATAATTATATTATTAAGCACATGTAATTATCCCAATTTTAGAATAAGATGGTATCTATTGACCATCAAACAGCCTGGTGACTTACTGAGCTTATTCTTGTTATCTAGTGGCTATCTGATATAGTAGTTGAACATGAATGGCCAAAACGTCAGGTTCTATTGGAGTAATGCAGCTTTGTGAGTGGCCAAAGAAAAAAGCGAATTGCGCAAACGAAATTCGCATCCCAGACGATTTTCTTGGGTTTCGTATCCAAGGAATGATGCTTTCTTTCTGGCTTGCTGTTGTTAGAAAGCTTTTTCAGACCAGTTCAATCAAAAAAAAATTAACCCAGGAAGTAAAAGAGAATAAAAGAAAACTTGGTTCTTGTATTTCACTTCTCGAAGTGGGGAATGCTGGTGGAATTCAAAACAGTCAAGGAATAATTGACTAATCAGATCAAGGAAAGTATCATTTGCTTCGACTAAACATGAAACACAGTAAAGCAAGAAGAACAGTGTAAGATCACTCTTCTTATCTTTAAATACTCCAAATTTTGGGGGATTAATTTTCCCTCATTGACCTGGTCATGGGTGACTTGCCATCATTCATATTCTACCTAACACCGATAATACTTTCAAAGGTTAAAATTATTTCCGTTCAATTGTGGTGTGGTTATTTGTGTTCCTTTTACTTGGTGTTATCCTAATATCTTGGTATCTCTGATGTCTACGTGAAATTTCGCGAAGACGTCCTTCTGATTACAAGGTAGATAGGTGCGGAAAATTCCAAGATGTGATCACAACTGTTACAGAATTAAAATTGGAAAATGAAGAATTCACTTCTGCAAAATTAGATTCGAAAAACTAGCGATTGAGCTTATTCCCCTTTGCGTTTCTTCTAGATGTAACATGCTCCAGCAACTTTAGATGCGCTTTAGATATGCATCAATGATGCGTTTCTCAATGTTGCACTAGACCTGATGTACTTCCCCTGAGTAGATAGTAGTTGGGAAACATCAGAATGTTTCACAATTGAATTCTCTTGGCTACATCACAGAAAATTCTTTGTTTGATTCATAGAATATTCAATGAGCAAATTTCTGGGTTCGATTTTTGCTAGATTTATCGGATTTGTTCTCTTCGCGATTTTAATTCTTGGAAACGTATGATTGGGATGTGCATGTGAGGCTCCAATAAACAGAGAGCTATAAGAAATTTGATGGCTATGTGACTAGATGATGCTTTTACCAAGACACATTCTATTATGTGTAATTGTTGAATTTCAAATTGCTACAGCTCCCGAAAGAGAAACTACGTGCGGAAGGCAGCTATTACGATAGAAGATCGTCAACTACTATCCTTCGGTCCAAGAAAACACTCGATCGGTTTATATAGCACACTCGGACAAGGAACTACTAATTCATACAGGGGCAAAGTATCAAATTCAAAGTGGCAATTATCTTTCTAAAGTCATTCTCTTCTGGTTTCATTTTGCTTAAAATTTTGCTTATTAATCAATTTCCGAATTTTTGCAAGAACTCCGACCTTCTTTGGCACCATCCGAGAAAAATGATATTAAGTGTTCCTTGTCTGTCATAGAAGTCAAGCACAAGTTGTCTACTACTGAAAACCCCGTCTTCTATAAATTCTAATTGGTTTCGCTAACAACCGGTATTTATATAGCGTTCGGAAATTTCAAGTTGAGTTGGTTAAGCTGCAAACCAATAGATATCAGTT
Source organism: Hemisphaericaspora xylofermentans (assembly GCA_002105455.1). Lineage (NCBI taxonomy): Eukaryota > Fungi > Ascomycota > Pichiomycetes > Serinales > Debaryomycetaceae > Hemisphaericaspora > Hemisphaericaspora xylofermentans. The sequence continues at coordinate 135,362 of NDXA01000028.1, read as the reverse complement.
TCGGAAAATTCTTCTAGAACGCCGAATGTATCAGGAGCCAAGAATTAGAAATAATTATTCTTACTTCCCAACAACGAGAACAAGACATCAAGCTAATTGGGATTTTCCGTTCTTTCTTGATTGGATGTAGATTTGAAAATTCGAATGTGGGTGTAAGTAATAGTAAGCTAATGATAACAACACATGTTTGAAATCCCAGTACATGATTTTGATATAAATATTAACACTTAAATCTTAACATTCGCCTAAAAGAAAGGAGCAATTTCGGAAGATTAACGTGATTAATTTAATTATCGCACGACTCAAACAGGAAATGCCTAAGTAGTTCTGCAAGTTCATTAATTAATTGAAATTTACAAATAATCATACTTGGATGCCATTTTAATTTCTTAGGTCCTTTTTATCCAGAAGGTAAAAGAAGCCCGCTTAACCTAAATTGCGCTATTTTTGTCCGGAAACAAGAAGAGATCTCTCATAAAATTTATGATGTTACATTTTAATCATGTCCATACAATAACCAAGCGTCAAGAATTTGTACTTGTGTAATGAGTTAGTAATTTATATTTACCCAGCAAAAATGTTCTTAAAGCGAGCTAAACACCAGAAGAACCAAATTTCTTTGCCCATTCCTCGTGGTCTTTTAACCCTTCCTTCGAAACGCTTGGACGAATAGAGGTCAAACTATTTAAAAAATCCTCAAGATTAATTGGTCTAATTTGCTCAGTTGGAGTCAGAAGCAATTTTTCTCCCAAGGCTCGCAATGGACCCATAGCAGCATCCTTGGCCAAAGCGGTAATATCAGACCCACTAAACCCTTCGGTTAATTCGACTAATTTATCATGATTTGATTCGCAAAGTGTGTTCTTCTGGTACTCCAACAATTTCTTAATTTGAGCTTTTCTCGCATTTCCCTCTGGTAGCGGAATGTATTGTCGTCTGACAAATCTTCTTCTTGCTGCTTCGTCAATAGACCAAGGCATATTGGTAGCCCCCAAAATTAATACTCTAGACACGTCATCGGTATCTGACTCTCTTCCTGCGGCCGCGCTTGAAAGTTCTGACCACTGCACTAAGAATTCATTCTTGACTCTTCTCATACTTTCAAGTTCTCCTTCGGATCTTGCACATAGAAGAGAATCAATTTCATCCATAAATACAATGGATGGGGCAAGTTTCTTTGCTAATAAAAATACTGACTTTACCAACTTTTCCGATTCTCCCAAATATTTAGAAGTTAAAGATGATGAACTAATTGAAAAAAACGTCGACTGTGATTCCGTGGCCACAGCGCGTGCTAGCATTGTCTTTCCTGTACCAGGAGGACCAAACAATAACATCCCTCGAGTAGGTTCTCTCAAACCACGAAATAAATCGGGTCGCAAGAATGGATAAACTACTGCTTCTTTCAAGGAATTTTTCGCGCTTTCTAAACCCACAATATCATCCCAATATACTTCATCACCATGAACTACAATATCATTTAGAATCTGTTTTGCAGAAATTGGATCTATTCCACGAATCGAAGCGATCAATTTATCTTGTTCCTTATCTGACATTAATAGGCGCGCTGTGTCACGATTTGTATCATCCTCTTCATCGTCATATATGCTGAGTAAATCCTCCATCTCGGAGCCGTTTGCAGCTGATATTTCCTTTTTAGTTGCTTTAATAGTTTGTTGCTGTGCTGTAGTGGATTTCGTTAACTGTCGAGCCGATCTGGCATTCTTCTTCGCTTGTGGTTTAACATACTGGTACTGTATGTTTGTGGATGACTTGGCTTTGGATGCAGGACTCGCGTATGGTCTATTGACGTTTTGATGTTTAGCAGTTTGTGCTTGCATCATTTTCTGAACATTTATTGGCTTAGGCTTGTTGTATACATATAGTGGTTTGCTGGGTGTCGGATTTGTCCTTTCCTGTCGCACCTCGGGTGAGCTCTTTGATGCAACTTTTGCCTTTGGTAAAGGCCTCCCTCTTCTTGGAGGATCAACGTTAATTTTTGGAATATCATAGCTTTCATTATTCTTTTTTATTTCGTTTATAGACAAGTCATTCATTGATTTTGATATATTACTCGGTTTCTTATGAGTGAGGGGGAAATAATCACTTGTTGGATGAAGAGTGTTGAAGTTGAATAATTCATCGTCTTCCAAATCAATTAAATCTGTATGTTCTTCTGAAGGTTCCGACACACCAGATGAGGATCTTGAACTGTCTTGTTGTTCCATTCCTTGATCAAAGTCCTGAAATAGATCTTCTGTTGTATTGCTCTTCTGTAGGTATTTAGATGATGTATTGGGAGAAGGTTTCTTCCAACTTACAACCGCAGCCTTTGATGCTTGTTGCTGTGCAGTTTTTGATCTGAGAGTCGAAGGTGGAGATTGCCTTGAAGACTCACCTCCTTTTGAGTGCGGTCGAAGTGATTTCATCATTGGTCTGGGAGTATTTGTGCTGGATGTGAGTGAAGAAACTTTGAAGGTTGGAACTGGTACTGTAGTTTTCGGATCTCTGACTTTGGGTGGAACAGGTGGCGGTACTACTCCTTGTCGTTTTATCTTTCTATTTGCTTCATCTGTTCTCAACTGGACTCGAATGAGGTGCTTAACGTTTTGGTCTCGAATGGCTTTCAATTCACCCAATACAGTATTTCCTTCAGATGTGAGTTTTGATTCCGACTTTTCAAATAATTCGAGTTTATATAGTAATGAAGTATGTAAACTTTTCCAACCCTTTAAAGCTTCAGCCAACTTTTCATCTTCTTCTAATGTTAAATTCTTTATGGTGAGGTTGCAACAATCAGTATATGTTTGCTGAAGTTCCTCTAACAATGTGAGTTGAGGTGGCTTCTTTCGGAACATTACTGAAGCAGGCTTATTATCGCTATATGATGCCTTTTTGATATGTAATGCAGAAGTCAAATTGTTGTATGCTGAATAGCAATTAAAGGTTTACTTGTTCATGGAGAAATGATGAAATTCATATGCCTGAATTTTTCCCCTTACAATTTTTTTCGTACTTCCCCAAACTGAAAAAGCTTACTTAAATGGGATGGAATAGAGGCCATTTTAGGGAATACTTGCTTCCGTTTGCTCAAAAGAAGTAGTTTGAACATGTCTTCCATACCGCTATTAATGGTACTGTTCACTAGTTCTGCGTTAATTAACTGGAAATGCAAAGCTAACAAGAGGATGTGTTCTGTAACCCAAAATTTCAGTATTTCCTTACTAAAGGATGCAATATCTGGCAGGAAACGAAATGACGAAACTCCTTTCGAGGTGGTAAGATCGAAGGTATAGATAAAACCCATTGTTGTAACGAATTCCTTCTAGAAGTATACTTAGTACAACAAAACATATTCCTGTACACGATCTACGATAAGTACTACATATTGTTCTTTGAAAAGATGTTGTGATACAACGGGATACACTAAAGTTTCTAACCTTTTGCATATTCTTAATAACCACTATTTATCTGTCCGAACGTATATCAACAGTAATCTAACCACTCATCAAAGTAAATCCAATATCCTCTAACAAGTCTCGTCCGTCCGAAGACACGAAAACTTCCCTAAATTAATAGGCGAAATCCTCAAAACCAAACAAGCTTTCACAATAGAATTGCAAGCGAAGATATATGGATTAACTTTAATGAATCAATACTAAAAAACTGCCAAATTTCAAAATTCGGAGGTCAACTTTCAAAGAACAAAAATCTTAAAAAACATTTCTAAAAAAATTTCAGGCATCGAAGAATATTTATACCTGTAAGGACTCCGGGTAATTGTTTTGTCTGTTAAAGTCATTTTTTTGGCCTTCGCAGGGCACGCGATCTAAAGTTTACTTAAGTTACTTATTTAGGAAATTCAAATTTATTTAATGCTTCAACTGAAAGATCGATTTTGACACCGAATCCTCAGGAAACCCACCAAACCTCACCAATGGATATTAAAGATATAATAACGTATATAATTGCGTTTATTGTTGTTGTGCTTCAATTTGCTTTCAAAAATATAATCAATTTGATAATATGGAGTCATCTGACATATCCTGAGATAACAAATACTCTATTCTTTATCATTGGTATCTACATTTTGTATCGATTGACAATCAAAACCTTCAAAATGTGGTTTAACTTTGCTATATTTGTGATTAAGGTTATTCTAGTTCTAAGTTTGATCACATTACTATTGATATTATATGTCCGGGGATTCGAGAAGTTTATAAAACAAGATGTTCCATTCATCCAACTGCTCATAGGTGCAGCTTCCAAGCAAGCACATAATATAAAAAGTCCATGGTGGTTGTGGTTGTCAGGTTTTGACCTTGGCGATTTGGGGTTTGATTTAAAGGGAGCTGCAGAAAATGTCTATTTTGATGATACCGCAAATGAATACTTTGCATATGCCAAACAGCATTATGAAAAGACCAACACTGATGACTTTCAAAAATTTGTTGCAGATGGATTTGAGTATCTTCAAGAAAATGTTGATTTTCAACAGTTAGGCAACAATATACTTAATGTGCTTAACAATATTTAGAAGTTCGTTCTTGATAAAATCGTATAAATATATAAATGCATAACTGGTTTTCTAATCTATAAACTGCATTTTTCAAACCTTTGAATCTACTTCTGGCTTTTCATTAATGGTGGTTACTTTCTTTTCGGGAGCTTCATCAATACAATGAAGTCCAGTATCCTTAATAAATATGCTGCTAATAAAACAAAGGGCAATTAAGGGAATAGTCAAATAAAAGAAATTCCGAATAGACTTCATGTACATGGTTCTTATTAATACAATTTGGTCTTTTGATAATCCCGTGGTGTCAATTGTAGAATAAATATGAGTTTTGACATGATTTAAGAATTCAACAGGTAGTATTGAATCACCCTCAAGCTCCTTGTTGATCTGTTTCAATAAAGAATTACTTACAATTAAAGTAGCGATAGCAATACCCATTGCACCACCGAATGAACGAAGGACATTTCTTGCACTGATAACCACTGATCTTTCTGATTTCTTTGCTTGACTTTGTGCAGCAACTAATGTTGGTTGGAAAGTCCATCCACCTCCACAACCTATGATTATTAAAATAACTATAATAACACCATAGTTGGTGTGGATATCAAACAATAATGTCAACCCACAACCAATTGTCCAAATACCATATCCACATAAGATGATCCATTTATAATGTCCTGTCCGACTAAGTAATTGACCCGACAAGGTGGATGATAAACTTAGTGGAATGACTAATGGAAGTAATAATATTGCTGAATGTATAGTATCCTTCCCACGAACAATTTGATAGTAGTACGATATGTAGTAGTTGAACCCATAAAATGCAATTCCATAAAAGAAATTTGATCCTAGAATTAACGCAAGTGAAGCTCTTGAAAATAAAGATAATGGAATCATTGGAAGTTGTGGAACTTTCCATTCAACCAAGACAAATGCCACAAAACATGCCCCACCAACTACCAACATGCCAATAACCAATGCGCTGTTCCATGGATACGTAGAACCCCCACCACTTATAGGAATCAATAATAACGTCAAAGCAGCGGTGCTGAAGAACATACCTAAATAATCAAGATTCTTGAATTTCTCCTTTCTACTCAAGACTTCATCCAAATTCTTGGTGTTCTCCTTGGTGTCTATGAAATACCAAGATACACACATAACAAATGCAATAAATGGAGTCATCATATGAAAGAAGTTTCTCCAAGAGTTTCTTTCAATAAAAGCAGCCATGATAAAAGGACCCAAAGCATTTCCCAATCCAACTTGGGACCCTAATATACCTTGATATTTTCCTCTTTGTTTAAGTGTACAAATATCACTCACAATAACCATAGTTAATGATTGAATCCCACCTCCACCAATACCAGCAAATGCTCTGAAAATATAAAATTGAACCCCAGTTTTAGCAAACCCACATGCAAGATCAGCTACACCAAGAATACCTAAAGCCGATAACAATATAGTTTTCCTTCCAAAAATATCGGCAAATCTACCGAAGAGGACTTGACATACACAATTGGCCAACAATGAAGCAGCCGCAGCCCAATTGATAGTAGTTTGTGAGTTTAAATCTTTCCCTATGGTTGGCAATGCTACTGATATACTGGTTTGGTCAACGAAAGATGCAAATAAACCTAGTGAAAGTGAAGCTAAGCATACTAATAGTTTCTTAGTGGGTAGGATATTGAGATGTGCATCTCCCAATCTATCACCAAGATTGGAAGAACCTTCTTCAGAGGTGGAAACGTGCAAGGATGTAGCTATTTCACTATCCTTGTCTTTAATTTCTTTATCGTGTGACATTTAGTGATTTTGAGATTAGTTTGAATCATTTATAATAACGGTTGCTGAATCCAACATTGGAGGGGGGATTCATGGCTTTAAATAAAGACTTTGACATATTGATGCAAATTATAAAAAATTATTAAATCAATTATCCGAGATGCGGATCCGCTAACCGGTGTTATATAAGTCCGTTGTAAAATTCTCAAAGAGGTAATTAGGATGCAACTAGAGAAAAGCACGGATTTATTACTGCAAATATGTGCCAAAGTGCTGAGTCATCAGGTGACACAAAACCGTCCGCAATCAAACAACTGGCTGCTACGATTTATGTTTATCATCAAACAGCAGATTTAACTTTAGATCAAGCAAGCCAAGCTAGTGGAAACATGTCAGTATTTTTATAGTTGTATGTATTTCTTCAAAACCAGAACTAGAAACAAATCCAGGGTCCTAATTTAATTTTCGCACTAACTAACTTGCAATTTCATATTGTCCTCAATATCATCATTCACACCTTCTCAATTACGTTGTTTTCACGCCTAATACAAATGCCTCTAATTACACCATGTCTGGGATAAAATTTTATCCGTATCTAAGTTTATGTATATTGCTACCATTATTTAATTTGTATTTTAACTTCTGATGAGAGTGGGGTGTTTTATCCCAAGATTTTAATTAATTACAATATTTGAAGAAGATCTACACCAAATTGTTAAGAATACAAAACATCTTTACAACCACCAACAATGCCAGAAGCATATATCTTATAGACTCTACAATTAAAGTTCTTGAAGTTGACGTACTTTTCAGGTATATAAGAGAGCTATGTAGTCCCTCCACTTGTGTTAAAACACTTTAAAGGATTTGTTGTCCCAACAAAACTTTTAAAGCCACCCAAAATTTCCGCATTTATTTCAGAACACCGTCACAATTTTCCAAAATTAAATCATAATTCCGGAAATAATTACCGTATTAGTACTTTCATGTACACCACAACAATCACTTCTTAAATCGTTTACTCAACGAAATGACTTCGTGGCCAAGTTGGTTAAGGCGTGAGACTGTTAATCTCAAGATCGTGAGTTCGACCCTCACCGAGGTCGCTTTATTTTTTAATCATTCTAAGTTACGAACTGTAGATTGATTGGTAAACTTTTTGTTAGAAGAGAGTGCCTACTCAAGCCTGATCAAATGATGCAGCTGATTCTCAAATTTGGGGATCGCTAGCATTCCGCCAATCCACGTTTTTGGTATTTTATCTGAAATGTAGTGTTACTCGTGATGGAGAGCGAGCTTAGAGGAAAGAAGCTATTTTGATATTCCAGTTATTAAATTTGTCCTGCTTCAGTTGATTACATTAAAACGGTAGAAAAACCGACCTTTTTAAGGTATCAAATCATGAAAAGTAAAACATTGACTTCTCAGATTAATGGAAGAGAGATGTGGAAAGGGACTGCATAACTGGAGAATTCCCATTAATCTATATTCTTCACAGAATGTATGTTAACAGGGAAGGGGACGGGCAGTTTCAATATGAAAATCTGGGAAATCTATTTTACATAAACTGAAAAGTTTACAGCGATTATTTGAATATGATATTGAATTTAAAATATTATATTATAATAACATAACTTGTTACAAAAATCTCTCTACTTCTTACCACTCTTCTTAATACCACCACCAATTAATGGACCACCTTTCTTTGCTTGTTCAGCCATGGCCTTCTTAGCAGCAGCATCGGCCTTTTGTTTGGCTTTGAAAGCTACATCTTCATCATCGAAATCTTGTTGCTTCTTCTTTGGTGCCTTCAATGGCTTGGCCTTACCTCCTTGACGTCCAGACATATTTGGTATGTTAACTGCTGTTGAATAAAACGGGATGATGAATGGTGAAGTGATGATTTGATTGAAACTTTTTTTTTCTTAATTACTATGACACTTGATGCTCACTAAAATTAAACTCAAATTACATTGACCGAAAAAACAAAAAATCTCACCCTCCCCAAGAAACTCCTTTCAACGAGAATACAAACTACAAGTTACAAGCCTTTGAGTATAAGAGAACAAGGTAGTCAGATAAACACATAGCCATGGCAATTCTAACTACCCAAGATAAAGAGAAAATAAAAAGGGCAATTCCCAAAGCCAACAATAAAATCATTGATGCTACAGTTGCAAGAATTTACATTGCATATCCAGATCCTACCAAATGGGTATATACTGGTCTTGTCGGAGCAATTGCGTTGGTTGATGATCTAGTAGGTCACACATTTTTCCTTAAACTTGTTGATATAGTAGGTAGTCGAGGAGTAATCTGGGATCAAGAATTATATGTGAATTTCGAATATAATCAAGATCGTCGTTTCTTTCATACTTTTGAAGTGGAAGATTGTTTAATCGGTTTATTATTTGAAGATACAAATGATGCTGTCCACTTTCATAAAAGAGTGACGACGAGACAGAAGCATGGTTCAAGCGCAACTGTAAAGAATAAAAATGCAATTGCATTGAAGGAAAGAGCTGGTCCAAAGGGTCCTAATGCTCCTGGTCCTAGAGGTGAGTATATGGATGTTAATACAGCACAAAGACAAAGAAGATACAAAGGGGTTTTATATTATGATGACCTCCCACCTCCAGAATGGAGATCATTATATTCTGAATTAGAGTCTGCTGGAATCACAGAAGATATGATTGCTGATAACAGAGAGTTTATTAAGGACTATATTGCAAAACAAGGGGGCCCATTAGTTGGTCTTGAACCTCCAATTCCTAGAAAGTTTCAAAGAAAAGTAGAACATGAAACTCAACCAACTAGAATACTGTCAAGTGCTTCTTCTAGTAAACCAAAGAAAGCACCTCCTCCTCCACCCCCAGCCCAATCGTCAGTTAGCCCTGATCCAGAGTATAGTTCACCAACACCTCCTCCTGTAGAATATTCTCCATCCCCAGTACCAGCACCACCTCCACCACCTGCAATTCCTCCTTCTGCTCAAGCGCAATTACAAGAAAATGAAGAATCAGCAACTCCTCCTCCAGTGGAACCTGAAAAAAAGAAATATTCTTTTAGAGTCCCTCCTGCTTCTGCACTCCCACCACCTGTGAGAACTACAGTTGTACCACCTGCTCCCCAAGAGAATTCATCATCTCCGGTACAAGCAAGCCCTGTACATACATTCGGCATACCGCCAGTAAACGCATTTCCAGCTACACAACAACATGCTCCTCCAGCACCAACATTTCCAACTGTACAACAAAAGGTTACTCCAGCACCCACTCAACCGACTCCTCACAAATTTGGAGTTCCACCACCATTTCAAGGTGCAGGAGGACCACCACCACCGCCTCCAAGAGCAGGAATGCCTCCACCGCCACCACCTCCAGCAAGAGGAAACGTTCCGCCACCACCGCCAGCTAATAGAACAAATGTTATGCCTCCACCTCCTCCGCCAGCTAGGACAGGAAGCAGCACAGGGGCACCACCGCCACCACCGCCACCTAGGGCAAATAGAGGTCCCGCCCCACCACCTCCTCCGAGAACCAGAACAGGTCTTTCTCAGCTGGCAACTCCTGCAGCTGTTCAATATCCTCCAATCCCGCCTCCTCCAAGTATGAATCAACCTATGCCTCCTCCAAGACAGGGACCTCAGGTTTATGGATCACCACAAATTCCCCCACCACCTCCAACGATCACTCAAGTTCCTCCAGTAGGTCAGGGTATTCCACCTCCACCGCCACCACCAATGCCACCAAGCATGCAACAGCCATCAGCTGGAATTCCCCCTCCTCAACCCCCTATGCCACCAAGCATGCAACAACCAACAGCTGGAATTCCCCCTTCTCAACCCCCTATGCCATCAAGCATACAACAACCAACAGCCGGAATCCCCCCTCCTCCTCCTCCACCACCACCTCCAAACATGTCAGCTCTGGCTCCGCCACTTCCGGAAGCTACAGGAGATGCAGGAAGAGATGCCTTACTTGCATCAATTAGAGGGGCAGGTATTGGTGGCTTAAAGAAAGTCGACAAATCCCAGTTAGACAAACCTAGCGTGTTGTTACAAGAAGCAAGAGGTGAGTCAGCGCCTCCAAGTAGCGGAGGTGGTGGCGCGCCACCAGGTGGACAACCTGCTAGTTTGGCTGATGCTTTGAGTGCAGCGTTGAGTAAACGAAAAGGCAAGGTTGCGCAAAGTGATGATGAAGATGATAATGATTGGTAGAGATATATAAAGATATATATAAAATTTTTATAGTTTTATAGGTTTAGAAACGTTTGATTTCAATTATTTGAGCTATGTCAGAAGAACGACATTCTGGTTTCTTTATCTTAACTTGTAGTATGATCAACCAGGTTGTAGCCAATTTCTTTGGATAAGTTTAATTGATTGCGCATTCCATTTCGATGAGCTTTTATGAAAAAAAATTTGGATCACCACCATTCACACAAGAACTTGTAGGAACCAAGACATGTCAAGGACAAGAGAAGAGTTAAAGTCATTATTAGATTCATTTGAGGAAGCCACCCAATTTTGGATCAAAAGTTTAGAAGATCCATCAAAATTCAATGAAATTAAAGCATCAAAAGTTTTAGATCCATTAAATGAACTTACGAAATTAGTTAAATTAATAAAAGCCCACACTACAAAAGTTGGAATTATCTTTAAACCAGAAAATCTACGCAAAGAAATAAGTCCTGCTTTTAATACATTACTGAAATTATCAGAAACTTTGGTATTGACGGTATCTGTGATTGTTCAAATTGATCCAAATACTATATCTAAGTTATTTTATAAGGAGATTGTTGAACAATTGAAACAATTACTTGAATCAAATAATAGGTTTGCAAAGGAATTGAGATTGATATTTGAAGATGACGGTAGTGCGGACGAGAAGGAAGAAGATAAATCTGAAGTAAAGAAAGATGAAATGGATGGAAGATTATTATCAGTGGCTAAAGTATGGTCAAATTGTGACAATCTTGTTAAATTATTAACAGAAGGAAATTTGGCATTGCTTACTGATAAGATAAAACAAAGTATTCTTTTGCTTGATGACGGATTCGAAGAATTTGTTGAATGGACCGAAAATCCTGAAGAAATTGATGATGATCCATTTGGATTCAGTGATGATGATGATTTCAGCGATGAAGAAGAAGTCAATGATGCCCACCCACCAACACAAAACGGAGGTGTGCCCACTCAAGACAAAGAAGAGCTTATAAAATATGGCAAAAAATGGCTTAAGAAGATAGAATTAGTCAAATTGTTAATATCATCATTTAAGAAATCATTACCAAAAACTACTCCTGGGGATTCTATAGATGAAATATATACAATTCAAAACCGATTGGTTGCACTGATTGATAAATTCATTGTTGACTTGATGCTTGAAAGAACCATAGATGACGAAATAAAACAATATACTGATTCAATTACAAAAGATTCAGTCAAACTTTCAAAAATAGCTAGAGAAATTCATACCGACAAGAAAGCCAATTGGTATGAAACATGGGAAACCAAATATAGTAGCCATTAGATAGATACATAATAATTAATTATAAATATAACATTTTCAAATCTAATTAGATAAACCCAAATATTTAGCATGATGTTTAGCATGTTCTTCAACGAATGAACTAATAAAGAAATACAGGTGATCGTATCCTTCCACAACTTTCAAAACAACCCCACCTTTATAGCCGGCTTCTCTAGAAGCATTTACAAAATTCTCTGGTTGTAATTGTGAAGGATAAAATGAATCTTTCAATCCTTGATGAATCAAAATTGGTGGTTGATTTTCATGATTATATTCTTTAATTAAATAAGTTGGATCATACTTTTGCCAATCTTGTTTATTGGAACCCAAATAATTTCCAAAACATTTCTCACCCCAAGGAGCAATAGTTGGATTAGCAATTGGTGCAAATGCACTAACTGACTTATACTTCCCTGGTTGAGATAAGAATCCTGTCAACGCACCCATTCCACCCATTGAGTGACCTGTGATTGAAATATTGGAGAAATCCAATTGAGGAAATTCAGTACTCAAGGAATTTAATAATTCTTCGTGAATATAAGAATACATGTTATAGTTTTCATTATATGGCTGTTGAGTTGCATCGACATAGAACCCGGCACCAGTTCCAAAATCCCAACTTTCCTTTTCGTCAGGAATGTTTTCACCACGAGGAGAAGTATCAGGAAACACAACGGCAAAACCATACTTACTTGCGAAATATTGTAAGAATGACTTTTCAGTAGAATTTTCTGGTGTACATGTTAATCCAGAAAGATATAATAAAACAGGGATGTTGGAGATTCCATGTTCTGGTAAATAAACATTTACAGCCATTGAAGTTTTGACTGCTTCGGATTCATGTGATAATTTTAAGAGCTTACCACCGAATTGAGTAATTTCGGCCTTAGTAGTAAATGCCATTTGTTAGTATTTGTTTAATTAGGTGATGTTTAATCACTGAAAATAAATTGAGTGGGAAACATTTTGTTTCTTTAAGTCAGTGGCTAAATGGACTTAATGAATTGATTAATTACAATTGAGGAGGCCGAAGCAAAAAAAAAAGGGATTGGAAGCGCCACTTTCCTAATTGGGAAAGCCAAGGGAAGTACGCGTAATAAAATTGGGCGGTTCTAGAAACTACTACTTGAAGATTTAGATAGATCTAATTTTGGTTTAAATAGATCTACGTCTTCTCATAAGCATTCCTTTGAAATATGTGAACCACTTCAATGTCATAATTTTCTTGTATAGATCTGTTGTCCATTGGCTAGTCAATGATAAGCGGCACATAACATCGCTACTTGAAATGAAGTCTTGAGGAACGAAAGTCCCCTACTGAAAGAATACGAATTACGGAATCAAATATTTGATCAGGATTTTTAACAGCGGAAGCTCCAATTCAAGCAGAACATAGTTAGTGAACTATTTGTATCGGTGAAAATTTGTAGAAGATGTTGATTTACTTCTTTTCTGACCGGAACTCAATATTTTCCTGCTTTATTGTTATCACCGAGAGCCGCTCTCCATTTGCGAGGTGAATGTCGCGATGAATTTTGTGGATTAATACCGGAAAGTATTGCCATAGGCTGCTTTGAGTTCACAGAAAGCGCAAATTTATGTGTAAATGACTGCGAAGATTAAACACAAAAGGCAAACTAGACGTGAAACTATTTGCGGAATTATGCATACTTGACGCAACACAGAAAGATCTTGCATAAGTTTACGCATGGAATCAAGTTGGGTTTTTGTACAATCAGCGAGGAACGGATAAGCAACTAAAGAGGTACAATTTTATTCTCGCTTACGTATTCCATCTTGGGAAAACGTTAGTTTCCTTTGGTTAATCTTATAGAAAAAGGTTATTGAGCTTTATAGACAACTTACAAGAAACAGAACAACCATAAACAGCAAATAATGCACCTTTGCACGCCTCTCAGTATTAATGGGTTCAATGCCTAAACAATTTCATGATACTTAAATAAACGCTATACACAAAACTGAAACTAAAGTGTAAATGTAACAAGTTACTGTCACGAAATAAGACCAAAACTATAAATACTACAACATTAACTCATGCCAACAAACATATCAATAAAGCAGCTATGAATCCTGACCAAACAGGGTACGTTACAACCACCCCAGCATTAACCTTCAACCCAGTACTGTTTGTTGTTCCATTATCAGTAAAATTCAAATTTGGTTCACGATCATCTAAATCACCTGACCAGCAATATCTCTCAAAACATTTTTTACATTGATCAGACTGTTCAATCCCATTTCTCTCCTGTTGTCTTCTAATAATTGCACACCCAACACAGGCACGCCATTCATCATCCAAAGTCATATTCCAACGAGATGCAACCTCAAACCCATTCTTAATGATTGCATCACGTTCTTTGTCTTCATATGACATCTTGAAAGTCGAGGTGTTTGACCAATATGAAAAAGGTCTATTGGCAGTATATACAATTAAGGGACTATCAAAAATCGATGCTTCGATACCAGTTTCATCTTTAAGACTAGTCAAGTTCTTGGCATCACATCCGAAAAAAGTCGGTCTGCTTGTAAGGTTAAGATTAACGAAGGAATTATAATCAGGAACATATGGGAACAAACTGGCATTTTGACCTTGATAGTTGAATTGTCTTTGGAAGGAAGCAACCATGGAAGTTCCGTTTGGCCAGGAATATTGTGTGTCTGCAGAATTATCAAATGCAAAGATGACATCTACATTACGTTGTGGTTGTAATAAGGGCACAAGAGGGATATTTTGAAGATCTTCACCACCATCAACTAAATAAAGCGTATCATTCTTAACTGCATTTATCGATAAACCAACTGAGGTATTGTAAAATGGATTTGGTTTATATATTGCGATATCATTTTCTGCGTGGGAAACCTTTTGTAACATTTCAGTAAGTAAAGTGACCACTGTTGATGAAAGGGATGTAGTGTTGATTTGTAATAAGAATTGATTGAATAAACTTGATGAGGTACCCATAACAAAACCCGCGTTATCAAAACCGGCAATACAATCTCCTTGAACTTTCCCGTCTGCAACATTGGTACCAAGATATTTCGTTTGAGTAAATTGGTATATAGAAGGATCCCATGATCCCATTTCAAAAGGATTAAATTCAAAGATTGTGGAATTACTACTTATGATAAGGGTACCTGGTTCTCTTCCATTTGCAACTGAAATTGGGAATGGCATTTCTGATTTTGTAAATACATCTGATCCTTGTAACGTTGACCAAGTCAATGCAGCACCATTGTCATCTAATTTTGAAAAGAATTGATGAGATAAGGCTCTTCCCCAAGTATCAGTTAATGATACGTCAAACCCGGCATTTCTTTTCGCATCAATATCGGCATTCAAACTTCTATAATAACTCACAGTATTCCAAATCTTCCAGCCAGAAGGATTTATAATTGAATCTTCTAGATCCCAGATCTTTCCTTCTTCAAGAATGGTCTGCACGGAAGTGAAATTGTTCATCGCAATTGTTCCAATGAGCCAATTCCCACCTGATAATCCAACCATATACGTAGATGCTTGCAACAATCCACCAAGGCCATGTTCCCACGCACCATCAGTACGATTATCAATGGCAGAAAATTGCCCAGCGCCACATAACATAGCACGATATCCACCACCCGAAAATGCAACACCGATGTTTATTGATCTATTTAATGAGTCTAAGAATTCTTGGGGATTGAAATCGGTCAAGTTGGCATGTTCTAAGAATTTGACAAGGTTCTCATCGGTAATTTCGTTACGCTGTTTAACCCAGTCTGCTTCTACCGGTGATAGGTGATCTGCTGTTCTAAGCAATTCAAGGTCTTTTGGACATTCAACTTTACCTGGTGCGTAAGAATCGGTAGGGGACCAGGCATTGACTTGTTTCAAAACAATTGACAGTAGAACTACTACTATATGTGAAAGCAACATTGTCTAAGAAGTACGTATCGGAAATGACAAAATAGTGTCAAGATATGTAGATAGGCGTATAATTGTAACGTGTAGGAATAAAGGGAAAATATAAGAAGAGAATAAAGGAATGAATGAATGACGTTGTTAAGAGCGATGAATCGTAATTCTTCCACTTTTGATTAAAAATATTTTTAATCCGTAAAACAAAATTATTATTTTTCTTCCAGTTCTGGAAGTAGAAAAAAAAATAATTGTTTTTAGATCTGAATTGAACCCTTTCTTATCAGGGTCAGTTGAGATTTAGTATATGTCGTTCTATTCCTGTGAATTCTTATAATTAATCCCGATTATGATAAGCCGGTATCGAAAGTGTCTCATCCATTAAACTGAGTTACACTTACTTTAAGAGATGTACGATTAACTTGCCATGCAGAAAAAATTAAGGTTATTACGTCACTTGCCATCTTTTTGAGGCAACGAAGACTACATTGACACCACAAAACCTGGTATTACTTGGTGACTGAACCTAGAATCAAAAATGATTTTATTTTAGATAGAGGTATTGCTACTTGTGGTGTTCTACAGCAGAATGAATTGTACGTTTCCGTTGATTCCGAGGGGCTGAGCCATTTACGCAAACAACTTCCAGGATTCTTACAACCGACTCCGACTTGAAGAATGGCTGCTCTCGATAATCCCCCAAGATCTGGATTTATTTTTAACTGCTCAATATAAGCTCATCATCATGCTTACTTTTTCAGGGGTACAACAAATGAGTTTGATGATCGGCGACCAAAATTATTGGCCCATAACTATAATTCGACAACTCTCGGCGGATTTGGGGGGATGAAAAAAATTCATCCGCGCAAGCGGGCGTTATGCTTAATATTCTTCGCAAATATCAGAAATATCTTTAAAATTTGCTATGAAAACTTTCTCTACTTCACATACAAAACTTAATGATGCTGTAAATTTATATAAATCTACAGTAATTATGAAAGAGTTTTTAAATGTTTTTGTCAATTGGACTTTAGATGCTACGATATTCGGAAAATAACCTAGATTGGAAGTGTTCCAGTCTAGAATTTTTTTCTGAGACATTCGGAAAGAATTGCCAATAGACCTAGAGTGAAATTAGTCGCTTCCTTTCTAGTTGAGGTTATATAGACATGGTCAACTATGTACCAGAAAACGCTATTAGACCAGTGGATCCAACTGATTCTGAGAAGACTAAGATGGAGTACTTCCTAGTAATTGTGAAGTAGGATCTCCCCTCCCCGGAACTCTAAGGTGCTCCGGGGATGAAGATTTCAGTTATATCCAACCAATAACTTCGCACCTAAGGTGACCTTCCTATCTCTGAATAGTATCGAACAACATTTTGATTCTAGATCTTTGAGTTATGACTGAATCTGTACGTGAAAGTCTGCATAACTCCAAATGCGTAGACATGAATGGAGATACATCTTTGAATATTCGGAACGGATACATTTTGCGATGATATTTCATAGAAGGACGAGAAGTGAAAACCAAAATAACCACGCGTGTGAGCAAATGAAGGAATGCTTATAAAGCGATTGTTAAGTTCAAAATATTTATTAGATCTAACAATACAATGCGAAGGAATGTATAGATTTGTTTTCTGTAGAATTGCGTTAATTTTTTTTGCAACCAGCAGCAGTACAACAAAACTTCAAACGAATATCGGCGAAAGTTTCGAAACTTGTTAACAAAATACAGGCAGCACTCAGATTATACATTAATTCTTAATTCCAACCAATTAGTTGGTATTAACTTAACGTATATCAAAGAGGTTATAGTATAAATGTTTCCAAACAAATAAACATATTTGATAGAAGTATTAAAATTGAATAAAAGACCGAAGACAACGGAAAACGGGCATTTGCGTTTTCCTCATACCCTTTGCAGATATTAGAAAACATGAAAGAGCAATTGAATTTTGAAACATGCATAGCTTCCACACAATTAGAAAAGATTTATCTGAAAATTGAATGGATAGTTGCAACGCATAGAAACCCAAACTGCGGGAAGAATTGCGTCAGTCATCAAATATTTTGCCATTGGTATAAAAGTTCACAGGAATTTTTTTTTTTGACATTTCCGCAACTGCAACAACGAAATTAAACGAGCAATTAAAGAGGTAAAAAAGGAGGAGTTTTTAAGAGGAGGGGAGAGATCGCGGAAAATTTTCTTGAACTTAGAAAACAAAAAAAAAACTTAATTGCAACCAATTCGGTAGAATAGCTAAAAAAGACAGATGCATAAAGATATGATAAAATCAATAGGTAACAATAGATCTAGAGAGTAAGAGGTTTTAGAACTTCACAGATACATACGATTGAGTGTGCACATATCAGGTAAAAATGAAAATGAAAACATGCCAAAATAAGTAGATTGCAGCTGGAACATAACAGATAACAAGAAACAAAAAATGGCTGCAAAAAATGTGAATTATTGTTGATAGATGATTAAGTGAAATAAAATCAATCAATTAAAGCCGACAGCACCAACATAAGGTGTTGGAAACTCAGTTGAAGTGGATTAAATGTTCTTATTAATTCAATTGATTTAATATGACTCATTTTCTAAATTCAATTCCCCTCATGTTCCCAAGCTTATCATTCATCCTTGTTTCATTAAACCCAACAAAAAAAAAAATAAAAAAAAAAAATAAAAAAAAAGTGGGCAACAGCATCATCAGTAGCCAAACAATTACTATACTTTAAAGTGAGGAGAATTTTAAACCAGTATACGCAAATACGCCATTTTATTATTAGCAACAACATTTAAATATTTTTGTTGCAAATTAAACGAGAAGATGCAACTCCAAATTTTTATATACACCAATAAACATGAAAAGGAGGGGATGTCAATAATGAAACATTCTGGATAAAACTACAAAAACGAAGTACATTTAAAAATTTATAACGCTCTTTTGAGTTAATCACCGTTAATTGTTATCTTATCAGAATGTCGATATATACATAAGTGGGAAGAGTAATTATCATCGTATAAACATTCCAACTTATCGGATACATGGAATCTGTCGTTTGCAGGCAGAAGGCAAGTTTTTTTCCCGAACGGAAAAAAATGTTGCCCATACACGTGATAAAATTTATATGCAGTATATTTGGGGTAAAGGCGTAGATCTCATATTTGTTGATTCATCATTCTATTTCAGGTAACTTTACTCAAAACCCCTCCTTTTCTTGGTACACTCGTTTAATCGTATACACGCACATTCGTAGAGGCAAAGCTGACTGTTCATGATTGCTTCATCATTGGTCAATTGACATACACATACTAGGAATAGGCAAAACTCGATATTTGGTAATATGTGATTTCAAGTATCCATCGGTTAAATTATTTTATAATTAAATGCTTTCCCGATTTAGATTATCCATGGGACATTTTTGGGTCACATGATCCACGGAATAATTTTTTAATTTCTTTTTTCTCACTCTTCCGATTATATAAATAAAATTAATTTTTTCTTTCTTTCTGAAAAATTATTTTTCTTTCTTTCTGTAAATTTAAGATAAGATTAAAATTATAATCCATTTTATAGACAATACTACTAATAATAAAAGTTAGTACTAATAGTAAAGTACTACCACCACTACACATATACACATTCACTTAATTCATATATAACACTTAAATCCACCATGACTAAATATAACGAAGTTACACTCATTGAGAATATACGTCAATTTGCCCCACTATGTTACCAAAATCAATCACATTCAATATGGCATAAATTGCCAGTATCGCGAAGATCTGCAGTATTTGTCCTACTATTCTTGGGAAACTTGGGAGAATTAAGAGTGATATTAACCAAGAGATCATCAAAACTACGTTCATTCCCTGGTCACATATCACTTCCCGGCGGTAAGGCAGATACAAGTCAAGAAGCTGAATTCACAGTTGCACGTCGAGAAATGCACGAAGAAATTGGTCTTTCTTCAAACAACGAGGAATTGTTATCTAAGCATGGGTTCTCAATTGATCATTTAAATGTCTTACCAAGCTATTTATCAAGAACCTTTTCGGCAGTACGTCCATGTATTGGATTTATGAACTTCCAAGAATCATCACAAACATTACTCAATAATTTAAACCTACAACTTAATCCCGGTGAAAGTTCGTCCATCTTTTCGTGTCCATTACGTGATTTCCTATACCCCATTGTTGATGAGACACCATTGGAAAGTTTGGAAAGAGTAAGTTACAAAGTTAAATGGGGAGGAATTCCTTGGGATTTACGTTCATATACGTTTTTACAAAATAGCGAACACGAAGTTGAATGGTTACGCGATATCAAGGATTTATCATGTTCAGAAGAAGAATCGGAGAAAGATCTTCGTTTAGGTGATGAATTAGATTCTGCAGATAAAGGAAGAGTCACTCCACCAAATATAACTCCGAAAGTCTCAAAGAAGAAAAATTTACAAAAATGGGGAAGATTAGGTAGCAGAAAAGATGAGCTGAGTCAAGAGAGAATTTATGATGTTTGGGGTTTAACAGCAAATATTTTACACGATTTAGCTGAAATTATATATATGGGAGGGACTGAAAGGCATATTGGATCTGAAGAAATGATCTATGGAATTTATGAATACGGAAACCAAATGAAGGAAAGAAAGAGATCTGATGAAGAAATTAAATTGATTCATGCAACTCATACAGAAGAAACTGGTTTTGGTTTTAATTCGTTATTACCAGATGGTGAATTTAATCGTTTGAAAACCATTTATAAAATTTAATAGCATACTTAACGGGCTAAGCATCGTTTCTAATCATATAATTGGCTAATACACATTAATCTTATAGAAATAACCAATCATTCTTATCTTTAGTCATCTCTAGAATAAAATCGAATGTAGAGAAACGCGTAGAAATGTTCGTTGTTCCACGGCTATTTCAGCATTGTAGCAAAAAAAAAAATGATGTAACATTTGCAACCATCGTATCCAAACAATCATGTAATGCAGATGTTCTTTGTGCTCAATTATTATGCATTACCCCGGATTTTTAACTATGGAGTACAACTAGCAACTTAACCTTACATATAGATGAATTGGCCTACGCCCGGAGATTATTGCTACAAATCATGCCATTATTCGGATGTGAATTGCAGGTTCTGAACCCAACAGCGAGCTTTTTCGATACTTCAGAAAAATGACTTGTTACATTACATGCTGAAGCAAGAAATCATGCGTCGTCTTTCAGAATAGCATGAGATATCTCCAGTTGATATCGTAACTGTTTAGATCTGATCATTCGTATGGAAACCCAAACGCTCGTTTACCAAGTGTTCGTTCCACAATATTTTTTCAAAGATTCTCCGGATAAACAGAACGGTTTTTATCCTCGGAAATTGCCCCATCCGAAAAAAGAAACGTTACAGAAAAGAAGGAAAACTCAAATATTATTGACGCATAGGTGCTTTCCAGAATCATGAGAGATTGATTCAAGACCACACAAATCTGCATGATGGGTGAGACTTTGCAGGGATTTGCACACCATAGAGCGACTACTTCAGTTTTACCTTAGTATCGGGAATTGAATTCTTGAAAAGTGGAACAAGAGTATTTTTTAGGTTCCGCTTCCCCGTAGTATTCGAAGAACCGAGAAAATAGAATTATTGTTTTTCCGCCTTGATACGAGATCCTCAGGCCCAATGATTTAATTTTTGATCGCGAGTAACCCAGCCACACAGTTCTGGGTTTATTTACCAAACATCAGGTACAGGCGTGACTACGTAGATCGTTTTTCACCAATTACCTTGAAAATTTTCAACTGATACAATTTTGGGAACGTATACTTGTAGTCATTGCAAGTTCTTTGATTTAACGCGCCACGGGCCATTTTCGTTACACAGAACAGATTTGTTCTCAAAAGTAAACATCTAGCAATCGTATGATAAATGAATCAATCATGTTTCTTTTGGCAAATATCTTGGGGAATAAATTCTGATCTGTCCGTGGTTTCGGAACGAGCTTCGTGATATCATTTCTGGCACTTTAAGCATGATTGCCCAATAATAATACTGATGACAGGGATTCATCGCTTATCAAAATCGCGCCTCAGATCAGACCCGATTTGAGTTCTTTTGCAGCATTCGTTGATTCGACCTTCCTTTCACATCTGCAATTGCGTTTGGTGCCGTTCTGATCACAAGTTCATGGTGGGCATTTTTTAAGTTATTACGTAGAAATGTATGCGGATTTCTGCCAAATCAGATCATGAATATGTCGAGGATCGCCCACATAGTTGTGGATCATTCATGTTTCGTGTGCCTTTGTCTGTCGGAGCGATCTATGTCATTCCCAATCGCTTGATAAATACTTTTGTGCTATGCAATCACCCGTAGATAAGAGTGTTGCAAGCTTGTTAGAATATTGTATTGTTTCTGAATTTGAAGCAATGAATTCGAACCGCCGAAAGTAGTCAGTTATTTGAGATTGTTTGCAAGGAATTCAAAACAAATGCTTCACCGCAAATGGCTTTCGGAACATCACCATTTATTCCGAAAACAATGTTTCAGAACGTTTCCTTCTGTAACGAGCAAATGATCTGATACTTTCTAGGTTTTCATCTTTGTGGAGGTGATACCACTGAAATTAGATCTTCCGAAATCTTGTTGTTGCCGATTCCAAATGTATAAACGGAGATAGCTTAAATAACGTACCAATTTGTTAGATAGAAATTAGATCACATTGGTTTTGTAAGATTCGTCGCCTTTACGGTTTGCGTCAATATACTTAGTGCGTACGCCTTGAATCAGCTTATTGGGTCATCGGTACTCCAAATACCAGCTTAAATGGGCGATTTGTCAATACTGATAAAATATGATATGTTTTTGTGCCCATAATAATCTAACCGTTCACCTATGGAGGTGCTTAAGTCACTTATATGACTATTGCCCGTGATAACCGGACTCTTTTGCGTAAATTTCTTCTCTGAAATAATCAGCTGCTCAGATTTTTCAGGTATCTAGAACTTTCGCTAATAATACAATTATCTAGTCTCGGAACATAGCATAGGTGAATCTACTGGAAAGGGTATGCAAGGAACCATAATCATCATACCTTACCAATACAGTACTTACAGATTGATTGGACACAAAGGTTGCTAAAAGCCACAAGATATCTTCTTCTACGTAGCTACGCAATATATTTGATTTTCTGGATTGGGGCAAATTGGTTGCAAATGATGATTACATGTTTTAAGAATTGCACCCAAAATTCAAATGTTGTCAAAAAATGATGATGATTAACAAAAAAAAAATAAAAAACTAAGTGTGATTCTTCTTCAATCTTACGTGCATGCCAACTATACAACATGTCAACTTCAATAGAAATTCCATCTCAAAACGGCGTACTGAATCTATCAGAAATTGACGTAAAAACGGAACAACTTCTCAATTTAATTCACGATTACGAATCACTTGTCAACGACACCTATAGGACCAATTTCATAGATGGATACTTTAATCTAAGTCGAGCAAATTTTAGTATTGGTGGGGTTGAGAAACGATATGGAATTAATGGCATTGATTTAAGGCCGAGAGTCGCTTGTTTGGAGGTTAAGCATAGAGATGGGAAATATTTGTTAGTTGACTTATTGAAGGAAAATAAGAAGGAAAAGAAGGATGAAGAACCCAAGGAGGAGGCAAAGGAGAATAATGGAAAAGAGGGACAATTGAAGAAACGAAAAGGGAAGAATTCCGATCAAGAGAAGGATAAATCAACGATTTTGGAGATCAAAGGAACAGAAGACATCATGCCTATTGATCCTGTCTTACAATTTGGTGGGATTGTTCCAAGTCAATTGCGAACATCACAAGATCACTTTAGAAAAGCAGTTGGAAATTCTTTGGAAGTTTTGAATTTAAGAACTCGTATTGGCACTTTGATCAATGAGATCGAAGCTCTTAATAACAAGTCTTCTTAAGTAGCCTAATTACAACTAGATTCATTAATAGAGATACAGCTAAATGCAACGAATTATGTGATATGTACTAATCTATATATTGTACAACAACCCCTTTAAACCTCAACATCACTATACAAATCACTATCATTTTCATAATCTTCTGCATTAATTTGTGGAGCATCACTATCTGAAGATGCTTCATCTTCTGACATTGATTCATCATCATCACTACCTTCTCCTTCCTCTAATTTTCCTTCTTTTCTTGCTTTTCTTCTAGCTTTCTTTTCTTCCTTAACAGCTCTTTTAGCTTCAACTGCAGCTTGTTGTTTAGCTCTTCTTTCTGCTTTCAATTTGGCCTTTTGAGCATGTTTCTTGGCCAATTGTTGTTGTTCAAGTTGTGTTTTGGTGATGACTGCGTGATATAATGTCTTTGATGATCCAGTTAATCCTTCTTCAATCTTCATTAATGACATATTGATACGAGGTCCCAATTCAGTTAATTTGATTGCTCTCTTTTTGGTAGTAGGACCGGTTTCTTCCTTTTCTGGCTCTTGCTTCTTCTTTAACACATTTGCTTCTTCTTCTTGTTTAATTTCAACAATTGCATCATCTTCTACTTCAGAATCAGAAGTAAGACCACCTACTGAATATGGATCTAATAATAAGTCAGATACATCCTTGCTTCTTGATAAATTGGGCAATTTCTTTTTCAAATTATGATGAGAATTAATCAATTTCTTAACATTTCTATTTTCATCTACTAATTTAGTATTAATTGCATAGTGTCTTAATTCAATTTCTTGAGTTTCAGGAACCTTATTAATCATAAGAACTCTTTTAATTGAAGAGACTTTAGTCAGTTGAGGTTGAATAGGCGGAAACATATTTTGAAACATGGTAATCAATAATTTTTCGTGTTTATCAACTTCATTTAATTTATTACTAAATCCATTAAGAACCAATAATGGAGGATTTAAAAACTCTTTAGAATCCTTCCCAACTGACTTTGGATGTTTTAAAATCCTTCTAACATCCTTTGCTAAAGAATATGAATTAATTTTAAATTGTAATGTTGGTCCATGGGGCATTTTTCCCATACGTAATGATAAATTCCCCGTAGATTCAGATTGATTGAATATAAATAAATCACTTACACCTAAAGGACCAGCCATGACAATGAAATCCTTGAGTCGGTTGTTTTTACGTTCTCTTAAGTTGATAGCTGTATGTGGTTGCATTACATTTCTGAAATCACGAACTAATTGAGATAATGAATGATTTTTAAGGGAAGAACCAAGATGAAGTACCATTGATCTAGGGATCTTGGCTAATTCTTCTTCGGATACTTTGGTATGAGTTCTCTTCTTTTGTCTTCTCTTGGCCATCTTGTACTAGGGACTTGGATATATATTATAGGGATTGCTACTATGGAATAAAGAACAACAACCGTACCCATACGAGTGATGGAGTTAACTTTTGCTAACAAAAAAAAATTTCGTGAAGCAATTGCGTCTCATCTCATCGCCTTGATTTTTAATTTTAATTTTTTTTAAATAGGAAATCAGAAATCACACCTATTAGCACAGAACACCCTCAAGATAAGCTTAAATACATAGACAACCATGGCTCAAGAAGGAATCATCAAAAAGAAAAAGTCAACATCTTCTTCTACATCCACCAAGAAGATAGACGCTACTAAAAAACTAGCAGAAAAGATTAAACAACAAGCTCTCGAAGCTGCTACTTCCAAAAATACCTCTCCATCCCCTTCCACTTCAAAAGATATCGACACAACAGTAGATCCAGATTCAGAACTCAAATTCAAAACTTTCTCAGAATTAAAGTTGGTTCCAGACCTTTTGGAATCTATCGAAAAGATGAAATTCACAAAACCAACTCCAATTCAATCAGAAGCAATCCCTCATGCATTGGAAGGAAAAGATATAATTGGTCTTGCCCAGACTGGGTCCGGAAAGACCGCTGCATTTGCCATCCCAATTCTTCAAGCTCTTTGGCATGCACAATCTCCATATTTTGCTTTAGTCTTGGCTCCAACTCGTGAATTGGCATTCCAGATTAAGGAAACTTTTGATGCGCTTGGAGCAAGTATGGGACTGAGATCAGTTTGTGTTGTTGGTGGGATGGATATGATGGATCAAGCTAGAGATTTGATGAGAAAGCCCCATGTGATTGTAGCTACTCCTGGTAGAATTATGGATCATTTGGAACATACTAAAGGGTTCTCATTGAAAAATTTGAAATATTTAGTCATGGATGAAGCTGATAGATTATTGGATATGGATTTTGGACCTGCTTTAGATAAGATTTTGAAAATCATTCCAACCAAGAGAATAACGTACTTATTTTCAGCTACTATGACTAATAAAATTGAAAAATTACAACGTGCTTCATTATCACATCCTGTTAAAGTTTCTGTATCTTCCAAATATCAAACTGCTGATAATTTAATGCAATCAATGATGTTGGTAAATGATGGATATAAAAACACAATATTAATTCATTTATTGAATGAATTTATTGGGAAATCGATCATTGTCTTCACAAGAACAGTGGCACATGCACAAAGAACATCATTATTGGCGAGAATTTTAGGATTTAATGCTGTTCCATTACACGGGCAACTTTCACAAGCTCAAAGATTGGGTTCCCTTAATAAATTCAAATCAGGAAAATCAAATATCTTAATTGCAACTGATGTGGCAGCAAGAGGGTTAGATATCCCTTCTGTGGATGTAGTTATTAATTATGATATTCCAACTGATTCTAAAGCTTATATTCATAGAGTAGGTAGAACTGCTCGTGCTGGTAGATCAGGAAAATCTATATCGTTGGTCACCCAATATGATTTAGAAATGTATCTTAGAATCGAAAGTGTGTTGGATAAAAAATTGCCAAAAGAAGATAAACCACCAAAAGAAGTGTTGGATGCATTACATGTTCATGTTGATAGAGCAACTGCTGAAGCTATTAGACAAACTAAAGAGCTCCACGAAAAGAGAGGGAATAGAAGAAATAGAGATGATGCCGACAGAGAAGAACGTTAATGTATGTAGTGTATATATAATGTATATTGAAAATGAATGAAGTATACGTCAAAACTAATCGTTAATAAAAATCAACAAAAGCAAACGAAAAAGAATCCTATAGAAATGAAGCAACGAGAACAACAATAACAACAACCACGGCTTACCCGTATAAATAAATCCCAAATAAAATAAAACCCTAACTAAAAATATACCCATTAATAATAAACTTCACTACTTATGTAAAAAATGAACAGGACATTCACCATAACCTTTCTTATTAAACCAATCCTTTATACATTTATAATGAAATACACATAAACATTCTAAACGACCAACTTTGTCTCCTGGTTTTAAATCTTCCAAACAGATGACGCATTCATTTTCGGTAGTATCTTCCTTCTTTTCTGAAGATGGGGGAATTGTAGAAGTAGATTGAACAGATCCAACTTGTTGCTCTATATCATCTGGAAGAACATCTCCTTCTTCTTGATGTACAGTATCCGGAATATTTTCGAATATTGGTTTAGGTATAGGTGGTATATTGTATACTAACATTTTATTTCTAGTTGAACTTTTATTGGTAGGGGAAAATCTCTGAGTTGAATTACTAAAATCATAGTCAACCAAACAATCATTTATATGACCAGCTTTAAATGAATCAAAATCAGTATTTGAAATATTCTCAATATGTGTTTTATTCTTATCAATATATGATTTCAATAAATCGACAGCACAAACAGGACATAAATTATCATCATTATCATCATCGCAACTGTGCTTATGCCTAGATCTATGGAAACGACTTGAATTAGGGATTATGTGTGATGAATGCGAAGATGAGGTTCGAAGCAAGCGAGTTCGTGTGGTTTCAACATGCTTCACTACACTATTATTATCATTAACTTCTTCTTCATTTTGAGATGTAGCAGCGTCAGTTTCATCTATTGATGAACCACCAGAGCTTGCACTTGTACCACCTTCATCATTATTCCTACGAGTATCAAAGGCAAAAAGTGCACTTCTAATCATTCTTATTTCTTCAACACATTCATCACAAGTGCGAAATCTATCATATGGTTTAGCAACATGTCTTTTACCCGAGCTATTCAACACAACCACAGTATTTGGAAAATATTTAACTGATTGTTGAGAACATGGTCCACATACAACTCTACCACATTTACGACAATGATGACGACGATTTAAGATATGATAATAGGAGCCACAAATGAAGCAACTGGAAACACTTGAATCATCTTGCCAAGAAGGACCTTCTTCGAGGTTGTCACGATTACTCATTTGTTGCTTTTTGTTTAAACCAAAATGTATTGTCCTACTATCAAGGGGGGTTCCTATGCACTTAAATAAGCGGGGTAAGGGGGAGGTGTGTAAATCTATGTACGATGATGATAATTACTGGAGTAATGTGTGGAGGCGGTTGGTTGCTTATTAGTCAGACGATGATTGATTGATTTTGCTATGCGTCAAAAATTGTGTGTGTGTGTGGGGGCAATCCTAAAGAGGAAAAAAGGTTAGTTAGTTGTTTGGTGGAGGAGCTTTCCGCTAATTTGACCCAACTTACACGACCATATTATAATTTTTCTAAGCTAACTACCTTGACCATCAGTCAAGTCAACTTTGTCAATCAATCAACAACCGCTCTAGCAAAGGTATAAGACTCGGGAATAATAATGGCCGATAGATTAACACAGTTGCAAATATGTCTAGACCAATTAGTAGAACAATTTAATGCAACTGTAAACTACGTAAACTCAAATGCAGAACCAGCATTATTGGATGATGATCCAACATCAGTGTCCAACTTGGCAGCAAAGGCACCAGTACCCGGCCAACAACAACCCCAGCAGCAACAACTGCCACAACAACAACAACAGCAAGCACAAAATCAACAGTCACAATCACAATCTCAAATGTCTCCAAATGATGGTGTTCAGGACAACAGTAATCAAGCAAGTAATCAACCTTCAGTGGTTCCGCAAATTCAGCAACATGATTTTGAAAATACAATAAATGAATTAAGTACCGATATTATACTAAAATCAAGACAAATAAGTATGTTAATCGATTCACTTCCAGGAATAGGAGTGTCACCTGAATCACAATTGCAATTAATGCAAGATCTAAGTAATGAATTGAAAGAGATTGAAATGAAAAGAATCCAAAAGATTCAAGAAAAGGATAAACTTTTGAAATGGTGTGAAGAATTGATAGCCGATATGGCTACAGGAATTTCAGAATCAAGAAGATAACGAACTGTGTATATTATATTTAATGTAACAAGATAGATTAATACATTTTAATGATTTTTACAAGAAATTTGATCATCCGGAATAAGTCATGCAGTCTATATCCCAACTTGGGAACCATTTGCTTTTGTTACAGGCTGTAACACTCCAATCGAACCCATATATGATTGGAATAAATGATATAAAACAATAAACTGCACCTCCCAAAATAAGCCCACTCAATGCGTATCCAACATATCTTCTTCTCGAAACTTGATAATCCAAAAACTGTCCAATTAACAATATTGAGAAGTATAAGGCTGGGAAATAATGATGTAAAAACAATTTTCTTGACATCATGAAATATGGAAAGTAATGCAATGCCCAACCTAACATCCAATCTCTTGAGTTTTCATAGAAGGAACTCACTACTGGGGATTCATAAGGGATAGTAAACGGATTAATTTGGAAAAACAAACGAATCGAATATTTGGCAATACACAATGTCACAATAAAGAATCCCACATAGTAAATCGCAACATTCCCTAATATGTAAATAGCACTAGGTGATTCATCAGTCAATTGAGGAACATCGTGATTATTATTGAAGTATCCCACTCCTCTAATCACAAATGGCCACGTACCTGGAGTCGAAGAGTACACATGATCTTGAGTGAAACTTCTATTAAGTCTAAACATAGTCCTATGATACTCTTTTAGTTTTTTCCAGAATGAATAAGGACCAAATTTGATTAATTCTGGTTTAGGATTATAAGCTGCACTTGAATTCAGAATTTCACCACTTAATATCGGATTGAAGTTCAGTTCAATGTACCAAAGTGTATTTGGAATAGTTGGCTCATCAATACATAACACTTCATTCTGATTGAAGCCCCAACTTGGTAATGTTTCTTCATGACCGATAACTGTACATTTTGTACCTTTATGAAATAATTGAAAAACGGTTTCAGTGGCACGCACAGTATCTAACAGCGAATCATTCCTTGAATGTGGTTTCTTTTCCATAATCTTGACTTTAAATTCATAATTTATATCTCCTAAAAGGTCTCTATTACCAGCACAACTGACTTCATTGGAGTAATCATGTTCAGAAACTGGTGGGCGAACGTCATTCACATGAAGATATTTCCCAGTTGCTTTATGATATAATCTAATTGTGTCTCCATTTCTGAGTGGTCGCTGTTTCTGCACTAATCTTTCATTGTATTTATTTTGAGATTCAATTATCCATTCATTATTGTCATCAAAATCGGAATAGTATAATGTGACTTGTTGTTCCCCTGATCCAGATTCATAACTAGCATTGTGTGAATGTAAATACAATTCTAAATTATTATGTTTGATAGTGACTGAATTTCCATAAAGAACTTCCACAGGCATGAATTTCAATTCGGAATCTTTAAAGGTTGACCTGAATGCTGATTCGACATGTCCACTTCCAGTCCCATTGTATGGCAATTCTTCGAAATGGAGATGGAAGAAGTATAAATACATAGTCACAGGAATCATAATCAATGCAATTGCTCGATACACGAAATGCTTCAACCAAGTATAAACGTCTACCTCCAAATCTCCTAATATGTTCCAAAGTTGAATAATAGTCAAAATGCCAACCCAAGCAATGGTATATAATCCAGTAAGCTTAATGCTCACAGTCAATCCCAATGCAATCCCAGTGATCAATAACATCAACACCCACATGGCTGAAAATGGTCGTTGATTGGAAAAACTTTTAAATCCAAACATAGCCAAACTTTGGGCAAACATCAATGGAGTATCTAACATAATCAATCTTGATTGTGTGATAATAGAGTTTTCAATCAAGACAAGTACAGCAGTTAACCATGCCACCAGACTATTTTTACAAGACAACTTCATGATCAAAAATGTTAACAATACAACCAAGATTCCAGAAATAGCCAGAACCATTCTCATAGCTACATATGGAATACTAGTATCATACTCGTCACCGATTTCCACAAATGGGAATTCTCCATCCCAACCAAAATAAACAGCTGTCCAATAAAACAAGAATTTTCCGAGCGGGGGATGAACATCCATAAAGAATTCACCTTTAAAGTATTCTCGAGCAAATGTACCTAAATGAACTTCATCAAATACAATTCGTGGAGGATAATATAGTTTGTATAATCTAATAATCACCGAAAGGGCAAATAGGGATATAAAGAGGAAACGATCGGTTTTGGATAGTTTGTTGGAGTAGTTGAGTAATTTGGAGGTGTGATAAGGTCGATATGGACCTGGTTTGTAACCTGGAGGGAGATTAGATGAAGGAGGTGATTTCGGTTTTGTTTTAGATGATTTAGAAGGCATTTGGAATGGCCAATTGGAATTGGTCCTTGCTGGCTGATTTGTATATCACTATCACTGTTGTAGAGAGAGATTCAAGAGTAAAGTGAATACTTAAGATTTGATTTTTTTTTTCATTCGGGGGAAAGTAGAAACAAACAAAAGGGTCCCCCCTCCCTTTTGTTTGTAGTATGGGGGGTGGCAAGAAATATTCGTATTTAAAGAAGAGAAGTCGTAATGACAGCACATCCAAAATTACAATGAAATGAACTAAAATTAGGAAGGGATTGTATTAATATTCTATAAATTATTCCGTATCTAAGATAACTAATAAATAATTATTGTTAAAGCTCTGCTTAATTATACCTTGCCAACATCTCTAGGTTCAAACAAAGTTGCAATTCTCTTACAGAAATGCACCACGGCTCCAATCAAGCACCCACATGTTGACAATATACATGCTGCTGCAAATATTGCTCCCATGACTTTGAATGTTAATAAGGGATAATCACCAATTACACCCAACCCCAACTCTGTGTTTGATAATGACATAGTACCGAGGGGGAAAGTCATTGCCCAAAATCCCTTATGAAGTTTCAAAAGACCATACTTATTTGTGTGCAATGGGTTAGGCTTTTTGGCAAAAGGTCGTATCTTGGAGAAAATTGATGCAACGGCAATGAAAGTGTGGAAATATCCAAATGATAATAAGAATACGGAAACAAATCCACAAATGCAAAGTAAAATCTTTCCCCATAATAATTCTTCAGGTATAAGTTTATGTAAATTCCCTCCAAATAACATAATACTATACGAAGATTGTCCTAAGAATCCAACAGGAAGGAAACTTGTAAAAATTAGATTTGTAGGGGGGATCTTGTGAACAATTAATCTATGCAAATAGATTGTCATAATCATGAATGCTAAACTGATGGAAAGACACCAAAGCATGAAGCTAACAATCATAGTGACGACCATCTGGTTGGTGTTTGTTAACTTCAACTCCAATTGATGTCCAGAGGAAGAAACCACAGTAATCGCGACAATGGGTAATAATAAAGTGGCATTTAACTTTGCATCTAGATCAGCTTTGTTTAACTTGGAAATAAATGAAAAATATACAACAACAAATGAAGTGTACATTGCTGAAAACACGGCTAGCCACCATAAAACCCATACAAATATGATTTGTTTCTCATCAGCAATTTTTTCAATGAAGTTAACGATCGTGATATATCCCATGGAATAACATCCCATAAATACTGCTTTTGAAGGATCTACATGATATGTCTTCAAACACTTTGGATCGTAATAACATTGCAATAAGAATAATGTAGTAGTCACAGCAAAACATAGACATGTCATACCAAACATTATATATGCAGATACTTTTAACCATTCAGCAGGATACGGAAAGCTATATAGCAAGCTTGATGAGATTCCGGTACCCATGATTGAAACGAAATAGACAGGTGAGAAAGCATAAACAAATTCATCGAATATTAAAGCTCTCAACCTTTGGAAGAATGACAAATTAGCATTGTATGTGTTTGTTGAATAAATGGAGTCATCTCTATCCATGTTTTGTTTGTTATTGTGTTTAGCTGTTTGTGGTTTTCCATTTCTGGTTGGTGAGACATCTTGATCATCACATGCATTCAATGTAGGAGATGTGTTTGGATCGAGGGAATTTTCTTCATCTGCTTCCTTTTGGAACTCTTGATGCTGTTGTGGTTTATTGTCGTTGTGTATTGCGTGATTCATTATTAAGGTTTGATGCCACAGTTATGTAATGGATGCAAAAAAAGAAATTGGTTCAAAACAATAAAACGATTGCAAAAAGGATTGTATTAGTGATAAATGTGTTGGTAATAATAGGATATTTACTAATGACAATTTTCAATAGTAGGTATATAATCTGTTGGGGATATGTAGTGACTTGTAATAGTTTGATGCTTAGTAATGATCGGTTTATATATTCCAAGACAACTGTGAACAAAAAAAGAAACCAAAAAAAATTTCCACGGATTCTTGGTGGCTCCCTTAAATATATAAATGAGTGTCTTTGATTTCCAAATTCCTAAAGATGGGAAATGGAAAAGATTTGAGTCAATGTAGCGGCACTCCCTGTAAGTAGATAAAATGACTCGGTAATACCTCCTTTGTCGGAAGAAGTTAATTATAGAGACCCCAAATTGAAACAAGAATCGCTTAGCGCAGGATCAGATTCCAATGTTCGGCGTTTGAAATTTTTTTCTGTCCTTCTCGTTGAAAATGAGTCACATGATCGCAGCGGGGCTAGGGAATTTCAGTTTTATTCCGAATTTGGGAAGAATCGGGAATGCGGCACCGCTTTTTCCAGTATTACCTAATTTGCCGATCTATATTGTTGTTGAGGATTCATCCTGGGATACAATGCTA
The DNA here is from genome assembly GCA_002105455.1 of Hemisphaericaspora xylofermentans. Taxonomy (NCBI): domain Eukaryota; kingdom Fungi; phylum Ascomycota; class Pichiomycetes; order Serinales; family Debaryomycetaceae; genus Hemisphaericaspora; species Hemisphaericaspora xylofermentans. The sequence continues at coordinate 101,601 of NDXA01000028.1, read as the reverse complement.
CAGTGAATATTAACAAGCAGGGAATGTAATAGCACCACTCCGTTGTGATTCATTTATATTCATATGAGATTTCAGCTTACGTTGATATATCTATCATCTGTTATTAAATTGTTGAATAATTCTTTACTGAATTTTGTATGCTCAGACTTTCCATTCAAGTCATAAATAGAAGACCATAATATCTCCTCATAAAGGGCAATTTTATTACCCTCGGCCCTTTGAAGAAAATGAAACGCAAGGATCGGGTCATACTTTTAAGAGCGCTTTATCTTTGTTGAGCAATTTAATGAAGTTGCTGAGCTGTCCTTCCCGATTAGGAAAAATGTCCTAATTAGGAAGGTTTGTCAACGGTTCCGCTTGCTCCTCCGCCAATGAGATAAAGTAAAATTAACCACCGCTGCCGCCACAAATACCAAAAAAATCGCAATGAAACGAAAAATTTGCGTGAATCGTAATATCCGCTGTTTCACCGATTTGCATAAAACTTTACAGCCTTATCTTTCTCCAACTTATGACACCATTTCATTATTAAACAAAATACTATAAATACTTCGCTAATTTCCTTATAGGTCTTTCACTCCTTTTCATATAGACCACCGTATAAGCGTTAACATTTCAATTTTGCTATCTTTTGTCGAAAAATTTTCTCTAATAGATAACCACAAACAATAACCAAGGATGCTTTTGAATCCAATTACCAACTTTTTTGATAGATCGGAAACCAGCTCAACTCCTCCGGCCAGTCCTTGTCGTGCAGAAGTACCCAAATCATATACATTATTACCTACAGTTGACCACGCCGTTGAAATAAATGGTACAGAGATTTCATGCCTTCCTGAGACTAGTGAATTCTACAAACTAATTGTTGAATTGAAGAAGTTATTAGGTCCAGATAAAGGGTTGACTTCTGATGAAGTTGACGTTGACCAAGTAAGAAAACTCATGGAATCATACACTTCAAACGAAGCCGACTGGGAAAAATTGGCCTTATATGATCCTACAAGAAATTATTCTCGAAATGGAATTATTAACTTAAATGGAAATGCAAATTTATTAATCCTAGTTTGGGCCCCAGGTAAATCCAGTGCTATTCATGATCATGCAAATGCACATTGTTGTATGAAGATCTTGGCCGGTGAATTGGTTGAGTCGTTATATGAAATTCCAACTCACGAAGGTAAATTGGAGTGCAAGCAAGAAACAACATTGAATAGAGATGAAGTTGGTTATATTTCTGATAAGATCGGGTTACACAGAATTACAAATCCTTTGCTTGATAGGGTAAGTGTTTCATTGCATTTGTATACTCCACCTTATGCTGCTATGTATGGCTGTTCAATGTACGAAGCTAGTAATGGACGAAAACATCATGTTGATATGTCGAAATACTATAGCTGGCAAGGTAAATTAGTACATGAAGATGGCTCACTGACTTGTTAGACAATTTTATCTTGTTTATATTTTATTGCTTGTTCTTTATTTAGATTTTGTTTACGTGTTGCTTTTAGGGTTTTAATGAATTGGGTTTAATATTTTTCTATTCTTCGTATAATTTTGAAAATTCTGTTCCATTTGTAGCATCAGGGGGGACCTGTAGCCAATTTAATTCATCATATTTGGCGGTACCGTCAATCACATGAAACGCATATGCATATCTCGATTTATCCGATCTATTCTTCTCGGATTTATGTAGCACTGAATTGTGAATAAGAACCAAAGAACCTGCTTTACATGGAACTAATTTATAATTGTCTGGCTCATCTTTTAACCCCTCTACCTCTTCCCCAACTTTAATAAAATTACATCCATTGGCTCCACCATTTACTTTCACAAACCTCTTAGTTACAGGGTGTGTCTTGTGAGTTCCTGGATTGTATGATAAACATCCATTTTCAGGTGTACATTCCTCCAAAGCTATCCAAAACCCGACTGCTGTTTGAGGATCCGTGAACAAGAATGTGGCATCAGAATGTGGAGGAACAGCATTGTCTCGTTCTGATTCTGTCTCGCAAACCGGTTGCTTGAAAATACACATACTTTGTAATACTCGCGGATCTTCAAATCCCAAAGATCTAGCTATATCCTTGACATCCTGGGAAAAGGTAGCATCATGGAAGATTTCATCCTTCATATGTAATCCATGTCCAATTTTATTGATTGCTTGTTCAACAGGATATTTTAACTGCCCGTTGTCGTCAAAGGCATCTGTATCAAAGAAAAATCCAATCTTGTCTGAGGAGTTAAAAAAGTATTGATCACCAATATGGTCGTTATCACTTGTCTTAAATTGGGTTCTTGGGTGGGAAGATACATCGAAGCTGGAAAGAAGAGTCTTTGAATGTGATAAAAGCAATTGTGTGGTCTTCGGTGTAAGAAAATTGGGAATGCAGAGCATACCTTCGCGATCAAATGTTTCCAATTGCTCTTTAGTTAACCCGGTCATTGATTAGTCGTCGTGGTATTGGTTGTTGCTAATTAAGGGGGTGGGTTGAAATTGGTAAACGAACGGGGAACTCCAGAAAAATCGAATACCAAATCATTTACAACCGAACGCGGCGCTACCTTATTCAACTGTCCAGACAAACAGATATGTATATGTTAGATTGTTGTCACCAACAAGGTTTAGAAACAATCAAGAAGATGTTATATGTATCTATATATTAATTATTAATGCTAGAGTTCGTATACAACTACTTTCTAAATCTCTTTAATTCAATGTATCTGAAAACTGGATATGTAATTCCAGTGAATGCAAATGAAAGCCACATACCCAAATCACCACCATATTCACCAACCATTTTTGCCAAAGGGCCTTGGAAATAAACCTGGTTCATACCTAAAACTGCACCAGCAACACCAAAACAAAATGCCAAACTGGCTGCAAGACCAATGGTCCTACCGGTAGGTTTATCCCAATTTTTCCAATTATAGAGTAAATGATAGTTCTCACCTTCATATTCCAGTTCATGTAATAATTTACGAACTTTAATTGAAGATCTGAAGATCAAGTTTTCTTCAAGTAATAATACAATATACATGGAAATCCAATAACCCAACATAGGCAAGAAGTTACTCAAGATAACCAGGAAATGTTCACGACCAGCTAATGAAAGAACAATGTAGATAGCGGTCATAACTGTTGCCCAAATCCATCTTGGAACGTATAATAGATACTCGTGAATCAATTGAAATTCAAAAGCAATGGAATAAGTATTCATAATGTTGTTACAGATAAGGGAAATGTAAAGAACCACCGCAACAAACTTACCGAATTTACCCCAAACAGAGAAAGTTTCCACAATAAGACCACCTACTCCTAAGTTGTTGTACGCGTCGTTCCATGGCTTGTAAGCTAATGCTATAGTTCCACATAAGGTACCTACGACAGCAACAAAAGTGGTTGGAACACTGATACCCAAAAATGTGACCAAAAATATTTGATAAGATGGAGTGTTTTCAGGAAAGAGGATATAATAATCGGCAGCACCGCAACCCCAAGTGGCAGTGATGGAATATCCCACGGCAAAGAAGGAAAGCCAGTTACCTCTGGTAGTTAAGGCTGGGATAAGTTCTTCTCTAATGATTTCATTCGCTTCAGCAACATAACCTATTTTCTTGCAAACAACAACGTAAAATAAAACAACTGCGATGAAGATAGGAATAGATAAGATGGTTTGGAATTTCAATAATACTTTAATACCAAAAATGGCAACGATTAAACTGACGATCGCAATAACGACAATACCAACAGAAAGAGAGATATTGCCGTTAATAGCAATCAACATTTGTCCACCTAAAACACAATTAACAACTGACCAACCTACACCACCAACGATAGCAATTAATGAAACAAACTTAACACCCCATTGACCAAATAAAAATCTGGCTGTTACCATCTGTCTACAGCCAGATTTAGGACCCATAGTAGCACAATAAGCAGGAACAAGACATCCGATAATCATGGATATGATACCACTCACCAAAGAGTCACGTAAATTCAATGCAAATAACAATGTAGGTAAGAAATATGCTGACATGGAAGTTAGACCACCACAAGCAGCAAACCAAAGACCAATAACTTCGACAAACTGAACCCATCTCGAGGTAGACTTAGCGATGGATTCTCTTTCTTCGACAGAAACACGTTCAATACCACGAGTTTCAACTCCAAAATTGTCAAGCTTATATACCCAAGTGATATAACGAGGACCTTTGATGGAGTTGACTTCCTTCGTACTGGCGTAACTTATTGAATCATCCATAAGGTAGTTGGACTTCCCTGTATCTTCCATGATGTCTTTTATGGGAGGAAAAAGCCTCTCACATATTGTTGTTAATAGGGAACATCATCTATATTTATATCTTAATAGAATGGGATTATTTTTTTGTGTTAAACAATAAGCACTAAAGGTGCAAGAGAAGAGAAGAGGAAGAGAGGAGAGTCAACTTATTGTGACTGGTTATGGTAGTTTAATTAATATTAATTAAGTAATTACCTCCCTAATTATTATCGCAGTTGATGGACCCATAAGCGCATAATCTAAAAAGTTACGTACACAGAAACTCACTACAAAAACAATAAGGGAAAAGATTTTTCATTATCGTAAATTATGCGTACAAAATAATATTCCTTTAAAGGAATCCGAGATCTTCGTTGAATATAAATATGCCATTAAAGTGACAGTTGTTGATTGCTACTGATGATGTTAAACGTCACCAAACAGCCAACTACGCACTCATGTCCATCATTGATAAACTCTTAGAAAAACACTCAGATTTATTCAACAAGTCAATTACCCATCCTTTGACTAACGAATTATGTGATGGAACTTTAGCTGATTATCGTTTATTTACATACTTGACTCAGGACTTAAAGTTCTTCCAAATTGGTCTTAATTTATTTGGTAAAACACTTTCCTTGTGTGACAACCCAGAAGCTGCAATTGTCTTAGCCAAACAAATTGGATTCCTTTCAAATGACGAAAATGACTATTTCTTTAAGGCATTGTCTGAAATCAAGGAAACTAGTTTACAAGAAGTGGAAACTAAGGCTAGTAAAATGTTGGGAAATGACCCAATTACCTTGTCAGAAGTCAACAATTATATCAATTTGTTGAGATATCTCACTTTCGAGAGTAACTCCTACGTTGAATTGATAACATTTGCATATGTCATGGAAAAAGTGTATCTTGGGTGGGCTCAATACAATATTGACAACAACTTGATTCCAAAGGATTTAGCATACAAACATCAAGAGTGGATTGATTTACATAGCGGTGAAGTATTTACCAAGTGGGTCCAATTCTTAAAGGGAGAAGTCGAAAGAGTAGTCAAAACCCCGGAAGATGAAGAATTATGTGAAAAGACCTTTGTGAAATCCGTTGAACAAGAAATTTCCTTCTTCGAAGATTGTTATAATTACCAAGAATAGGAAAACAATAGGAACGATTTATAGATCAATTTTTCTTGTAAAGTTTGGCAGGAAGCAATATGCGCTTACTCGGACATTTGCGTTGTATAGATCAAGTAATGAATTATTATCAGATTTTAAACTATGCGGCTGAACAATATAACGTTTGCCGTATTACGAAAGTAGTATTTCTTGGACAAGAGAACTAATGCATGCCTTAAGAGGACCATGCTCTGAGCTATTTGTTACATTGTACTCTCTGAAGGCTAGACTCCGTAGTTTGTTGTCCAGCTGAATCTTACTAGTTTTCGGAAGAACGAGACCCATAAGGTTTGAACCGAGAAAGCGGAATAGGAATGCTGTAGGTATTGAAGCTGGCTATGCGCTCATCTCAAGCCTTGCATTTTTATTCCTCCTACTTGATGCATTGCCAAAAACCCACCGAACTTCATCAATCAAACTTCATTATTAATCATATCAATATTTAGCTAACAATTAAAACGATAGGATAGGCTCTCTACCAGGTATAGATCAGTCAACTCTTCATTCCACACACTCTTACAAGGATTGAAGGACAATTAAAACTAAAATTCACCAAAATTCAAATGACATTGCACAAAACAAATAACACAAAACTGATTCCACAAATGTCCATTAACAGGACTCGGTTCTCAAACTATCCAACGAGAAACCATATCCATGATTCCAAATTTCTGGTAAATCTTCGAAAATGCTCCAAAATCTACTGTGTATCGTAGAGTTACAATAGAACACTTTTCATCGAAGGGCGGTTGGTGTAGTGGTTAACATATCTGCCTTCCAAGCAGGTGTCACGGGTTCGATTCCCGTACCGCTCATATTTTTGCACTTTTTGACATTGGAAGAGGTTGTAGATATTCTAGAATAGTGAATAAAGCGGTTTGGTGGTCAAAATTCTTGTTTTTACTTGTTTGTGTGACAGAACAGCAAGCGAAACAAAGTCGGTGTATATTTTTTGACCATGGAGTATGATCTATTAAAAGGATTAGCAAATTCTTGAGACCAAACAACCCTCACCTCCTGCAGTTTGCTTGAATAGTTCGGGATGTTTACCGCTAATATTTGATGTTTATTTTTTAACATAGCAATTGCTGCAAAAAATGAAAACTAAGAATTTCAAGATTTACTATAGTTAATTCACTTCTTATTTCTAATTGAACCATAACTTTACATCTTCACAACTCGTGATACAACAACATAGACTTTTCCCAACCCCGCTTTTGGCCTTGAAGATATTTTTGCTTGTAGATACTTAATCGGCATAATATTGGCAATGAACAGCAAAAAGATAAAGCGCCAATTGGAGTTGCAGCTTTCGCTCCTAAATTCTCAGGTAAAGTTTTCCAACCAAAGAGTACCCCGAAGGCAAATTATAAAGGATGGAGGGTCAAGTAGGGTGAATAGTAAAATCCAAGGATATAGTTGACGTAAAGCGTTATTGAAATTGCGCTCGAAAATCTAACTGGACCACTCCTTTTATAATGCTAGTGCAATAGCATTCTCCAAAACCCCAATTCGTTAATCTATTTTGAGGAATTCGGTTTTCTTTACTCCAGGGATTCTCCAATAAAACATCCCCCAACGGCCAACTAGGAGATTGTAGCTAAGCAACCTTTTCACGTTACTAGAACCATTTCTTAGGATAATTTAATGCTTTTTGATCAATATTCATAGCTCTCGAAAAGCTTATATTCTGATACTCCTGAAACTTCTAATTTAGGAGACTTTATCAAAGTTCTAACTTCTTTTGTTATTTACTATTTACAGAACATAATATATCTACATAACAATCATAATCATCTTCACTTGTAAAGAAATCCGAAAAATCCAGATTTTCTTTTCAAAAGTTCAACCTCTGGAACGAAAGCATCAGCACATTTCAAAATCTTTTCAACACCACCTTTAGCATCAACTTCTCTTCCAATGACATCAACAAATTTACCTTCTGGATCCATCAAGTAGAAAAAGATCGAGTGGTCAACTAAATAATCTTGACCAGGTTTCACATTTGGTGGTGTAGAGAAATAGACACGATATTGCTTACACGTATGTTTAACTGATTCGTAATCACCCGTTAACCCAATTAAATCAGAATGGAAATCTGATAAGTAAGCATCTAAAACTTCTGGTGTGTCTCTTGCTGGATCACAAGTGATAAAAATAGGTTGCATTTCAACATTGTGTTTCTTGAGTTCCTCTAACATATCTCCTAATTTATCCAATTCTTCAGGACAGACATCAGGACAATGACTGAATCCAAAATAAAGAATTGAGAATTTTTTCCCGTTAGGATCAATCAAGTTCTCATGAGTAAATGGCGTTCCCTTTGTATCAACAAGCAGGAATGCACCACCAATTAACGGTTTACCAATTGGTCTATTTTGTTCGAGTTCCTTTTGGGTTCTTAATCTTTCCTTTTCTCTGCTGAAAAAATAGGTAGCAATCCCACCACTTACAACCAAAAACACAATGGATTTCCAGGAGACAAATTCGATACTGTTTTGAGGAACCCATCTGTTTGAAGTTGGTGCACCACCAATTGCGACTCTACTTAAAGGTCTTCTCTTGGTTGGGGTGGTTGAAGATTCGGCAGGTTTTGGAGTTTCCTTTTGTTCTTGAAATAATCTAGTTGATGATGATAAAAGCGCACGTTGTTGAAGCAGCGATAATGCCTTTAAGGAGGAGGACTTCCCAAGCGACGTCAATGATATTCTGGATAACATATTTGTCACTTCGTTGATTGGGGGGATTTGCAGGAGGTGTTTGGTTGAGTAAAAAAGTGGAATGATGAAAATCTTAATATCAGCATTAAACTGAAAATTTCCGAGGGTTGTGCCAATTACACGACTGTTGCATTTCTTCTGAAGAACGTACGAAGAGTTTAGAAGAATTCCTACAAACTACAATGTCATCATCATATATCATACACTATTGGCCGACATATGAGATAGAGTTGATATTTGCTTAAACTCTGGGAATCTTAATGATGTGTCAGTCCAATCTATAAAGGGACTGTTTCATCGGAGTTTGAACCTGAAGGCAATTGGAATCAAGGAACAATTTTGTCGGTCGGAAAAATTAATGGGATGAGTGTGTGTATCGTAACCATGAAAAATTTCACTAGATTTCCCCCATACCCATTTCACATATTCAAACCTTGAATTCACCAATGACCACTAAAGCAGAAAAAGTGAATAAGTTGGTCCAATGGGCTGTATCCAAAGGTGCAACCATTTCTCCTTCTATATCTATTCAAGAAATTTCATCTAACAATTATGGTGCAGTATACGGCAGCAAATCCAATCCAAATGAGAATCTCTTATCTATCCCTTCGGAAATATTAATAACTCCTCAAACGGCAATTGAACACTTTTCTCCTTGGGGAGCAGATGTGAGTACCAAAACCATGAATATCAATTCACTTTTAAAATTGTATTTATGTCATGTTGCCGCTACTGATGCCGACAATGAATTCGAGCCATATTTATCCGTCTTACCAACCTTAGAAGAGATTGGATCACCATATACGTGGAGTCCTGCGCAAAAAGAATTCCTTAAGGGAACTAATCTTGGGAATAGTTTAAAGGAAACCCTCGTCAAGTTAATTGATGAATGGTGGCAAGTTATCAATTTCATTCCCGAAGACATTTCCAAACCAGCATTACATTTTGTGAATTTGAAATTCTATTATGAACATAAATTCTACACTGATGAAGATTTTTATAAATATTTTCATGATTATAATAGTGAAAATTGGACTAGTTTTGTGAATTATTTATGGGCTTCGTTGATCCTTAAATCGCGTTCATTCCCTGCATATCTTACCAACAAAACATTTACCCAGGATAGCGCAATGTTAGTTCCTGTATTGGATATGATGAACCATGATCCAAAGGCTCGCGTGATTTGGAGTTTTGAGAATGGATGTTTTAATTTCAAGAATGAGGGTGAGGGAAAGGTTGGGCAACAGGTGTTTAATAATTATGGACGCAAGGGAAATGAGGAATTGTTGTTGGCATATGAATTTTGTTTTGAGGAGAACGAATCTGATTCGGTGGCTTTGAAGATTAAGATACCTGAAGATAGATTGATCGAGATTCAGAAGTTTGGTGTGAAATTGCCTACCGCAAGTGATTATACGACGTCTGTTGTACGCAGCGAGAAGGACGAAATGGAAGAGAAGGAAGAAAAAGAGGATACTAACTTGGATGATTATAAAGATGGTGTGTTGTTCTTCATTACTAAGGATCACATACCGGAGAATCTTATTCAAACATTCCAATACTTGGTTAGGAACGAATTAGAGGAGGAAGAGGAAGTGGGACATTCAACTTTGAGAATGAAGTTGGCTGGATTGAATCATTTACGTGCGGCTTTGGATCAAAAGAAGAAAATGTTAAAGTTTGATGTTCCTCAAGACTCGTCTGATGTTCATAAATACATTAAATGGTATATCAATTCCCAAAACAAGATCTATGAATCATCCATCAGTAAAATTAAACACATTGAAAAGGAATTGTTAAAACAAGAAAAATCAAATTTAATAACCTTGAAGAATGTGTATAAGAAAGATATCAAGTTCCAGCAATCATTGTTTCTAATAGGATTTACCAATTATGAGTCCATTCTTGAAAATGAATTCCAAGATCAATGTTGGTTATTATGGTTAATGCGTTGTTTTAACCAAGATGAATACGGTGATGAAGAGGAAGCGGAACAATATTTACCTGAATGGATTCAAGAATTATTTAAAAAAGTCCAACTCAATACAAAAATTGATCCTCAAGAGATTGTTAATTATCAACCTATATATCAAATGCTCTTCCCTGATTTGTCAAATGCTGTTCCAGAAATTTATGGCAAAGGTAAATGGGGAGTTGATGAGATGATTATTGCTGCAAAGCTCTTAGATCTTATTAGTTTCACAAGAGGTAAAGATCAAGAATGTATATTAGTAAAGCAAAAGTCCTAAATATAAATATAACAACATTAAATTATAGGAATAAGAAAGAATTAGAAGTATATTATTTTGTATGGTACAATTTTGTAAACGTAATGATGATTCTCTATAAACCCATCTCTATGTGTTTTATTAATAGTACATAACAACCTCTCTAATCTTCCTTGATACCACCTGAACCGCTAACTTCAGCAGCTTCAACAGACTGCTTGTCGGTCTTGACACTACCAGCACCAGTGAAGGCTTCCAATAAACCTGGAGCAGCCTTGAATGGTCTCTTTAAATCACCAGAGGCTGGAGTACCAAACAAATGAATCTTGACAATGTTGGTTTCTAAAGCAGACTTTAAGGAAGAAATGGATTGCATTAATAATGGGTTAGTGTACTTCATGTAAATGTGCATGAAACCCATCATAGCTAAACCAGTGAAGACACCCTTCATAGCAGTGTTGACTTGTTGTAAATCATAGTCCTTAACAGTGGTAACAACAGCCTTTGGTTCAGATTCACCTTGTAATGGGTTAGCTGGTTCGACATATTTCAAGGTGGTTAAATCATTCTTGGAATTGATCTTAAATCTGACAAAGAAATAGATAGCCAAAGCCAAAACTTGACAAGTCAAATAACCAGCTCTAGTGTAAAATAAGACATTTGGATCTTCAAAGTCCATTCTCTTGGCAACTTGCATCATGACAAGCATGAGCACAATATTGGAGACAGCTGGATTCATTATGTATGTTTGGGATGGGGTGATTGATGGGGTTGGGTGAATTGATGGAGGATGAAATCCGTAGTATGAACAAAATGAATACGTCGATTCGTTTTCAATTTATAAGAATTTTTTTTTTCAATTTCTTTTTTTCCGTTCTTTTTTTTGGCCTTGCAAAATTTATTTTAATTATTACGTGTTTAGAGTTTTTTTTGTCGCCTCCTCACTGACTGAGAAAAAAAAAATTGTTTATCTGCGTCTCCAATAAATTTGGTTATTGCGAAATTTTCGTGGCGTCATTAAAAGAAACGTCTAGAAGGAAAAAAGCAATCACGATTTGATTTGATCCGATTCACACGACCTATGCGTTTTTTAATTCAATATTTTGCAACCAACCCAATTACCAGGTGATTGGGTGCCGTGTATTTAGCTCACCACCCTAGAAATAGCTTTATAAGATTAATCCTGATCCCCATAGAGATTGAGTGATGTGTATTGCTAGGTTGAGAATCTTTAATAATTGCATTCTGACGTGAATAACAAAACGGAAAAGAAATAAACCTCCTTGCAGAAAGAACCCCATCACTTTCATTAAATGGAACCAAGCGGTTAACGTACATAAAGCGGGAAACCATTAAATTGAACTTCAGTTGGGATTATTAATGTAGAAGAAAACAAGAAATAACGGCCAGCTTCAATCGCCAGATGTGCGTTCATATCTTTGTATCAGCAGTGGGATTGGAACTATTTAGAGGTCCTTTTTAATTTTCCGTGTTCCGAGAAATGCGATGAACAGCGAGATTAGTTTCACATTCATAACAATTTTGTTACACATTCACATAGGCTCGCTCTCTTATGTATTTTATATTATAATCCTCTAGAATAAAAGATTTTCTGAATTACCATTTAAGCTACAATCTATGTTCGATGTGTTTATATCTAGTTCTGTTATTTTTAAAACCTTATAGTGCCTTATAATTGGAAACTATATAACAGAATTGTTCATAACGCAAACGTCATTACAATAAAGAATCTTCCTCTTCAAACGAAACATCACCAAATTCCCAACATCCCAAATGGTCTGCCTTAGCTTGAGCTTGAACATTCAATAATTCATCAACATGTTCCTTAACAGCGGGTTTAATAATCTTCTTACTAACAATCGCCCAACCTTCACTTACTAATTGCTTGTTGATGGTATAAGTTGAGTCTACTAATGATTGTTCAGCGTCATACAAAATACCTTCAAATTCAGCTACAGTTCCATTTGGTAACGCGCTGAGAACCAACTTCTTATCGTAGGTTAAATCTTCAAGGGCGTATATGGCATCAGTTAAGTAATCAGTTGGTTTAGATGGCGGTAATGATAAGTTTTGTAAGGTAGTAGTATGAGCAAATGGAGGATATGCAGTTAAATTGAATTTAGGAGGTAAAACCCGTAATGAACTTAACGGAACTTTGTCAACATTACCAAAATCTAAATGCTTAACTTCATATCTTCCAGTGGATTTATCAAAGTTAGTAACCTTGGCACGATAATATTTACCGTTTTCATATTTCGCACTCACGAGTTCATTCTTTTTTGGTCCACGAGTTAAATTGAATGGTAAATCACCAGACGCACTTGATGCACTAGGGGGTTGGGTATGAAATTGATTAAACGCTTGTTTGAAGTTAGCAAATTTGGAAACAGTTGCGCTGTCCAAATAATGGAATGATAGTATTCCTTGAGCATCAACATCGACGACTTCAACGTCATAAAATTGGGGCTTGGATGCAGCCAAATTGACTTCAGCTAATTTTGCACTGCATTCTGCTAATTCACGTTCAATCTTACCGGCATCATAATCAGCCCAGATACCCTTTTTGGTATCACGAGCCGTTTCCTCGGCTTTGATTAATTGTGCGGCAACGGGGTTGGAATTAACGGCAAATTCGTGGATCTTGATTAATCCTTGTTCTAATAATTGTACCTGAATTGGGGCTAAGGCATTAGCATTGGCATAAAGATTACCAATGAATCCACCTAACTTATCAGTGTCATAGATTTCAAATTCAATTGGACGTTGTAAATATTTCTTGTTGAGGAATTTAAGCCCAGTTTCAGCCAACATGTCTGATTTGTCATTGGATAATCCACCTAAGATTAAAGTTAATTTAGTACCTTCCTTAGGGTTGAATAATCTAACACGGTTAATGGAGGTGACGTGCTCGACATAATATGCGCTAATTCTTCCACGTTGTTTGAATCCATTAAAGAATGTTTTGGCTTTAGTGAAGTTTTCACTAGAGTCAATGATACGTGTACCAACAGTCAAGACTTTATTCAAATCCCCATAGATCCCACGTTTTGTTGGAGAGTTCTTGGCTTCTTCTTCAAGTTCAACTAATTTATCCCAGTTTAAGGAACGTTCATGTTGAGTGGCCTTGTTGTGCTTAATAACTGTAGCAAACCCATTGGTGACTAATAATTCGGAAAGATCAGTATTTCCATATTTGAAACTGACCAAGAATCTAGCTTCAAGTCCTAAATCCTTATTTTCATTTCTGAATCCATCAACATAAAGAGTACCAGATTTACCAATGACATTTTGTCTAGTAAACTCTTTTGCAGTTAACACTAAAGCTTGTTGGGTTTGAGAATCAGTGGTAACGGTTCTATCATTTGGTCTTGGAGCTCTAAGTGAAGCCAATTGAACAGTGATTTCTTCATCTGATTGAGGTAATCTAATCAGGAACAGATCTGCAGAAATAACACGAGCAATAGTGACGTTATCAATGCTAGCACCTGTCTTCAAAGATTTGGAAGCAGAAATTTGAGGTTTTGCAGATGGCGCAGTAGCATTGGCAAAAATACCCTTGCCCAAAGCTCTAGCCTTTTGTTCGGCTTTTCTTAAGATAACCATAGTTGAGGATCCGATTAAAGTAGATTGCCAGTCGACGACTTCCCCCAATCCCAATTCCAACAATTTTTCATGAATGTTGTTTCCGGAAGGGTGGTAAATAGTAGCAATTGGAACACCAGTAGAACTTTCGCCAATAATTGAAGCAGTTAACTCTGCCTTGGTGGTTAATAGCTTCTCTTCGACAAATTGCTTGGCTTGATGAGCAACCTTGGTCAAATGGGCTGGTTGTTGAGCGTCATCGGTCCTTGGTGCTTTGATACCTGCTAATAATAAAGTGGTTGACGCATGTTGGTTCTTGTCAGCAATGATACGAGCAACCACTCTGTCACCGCTAACGACTTTATCGATCATAACTTTAACTGGGTCTTTTTGGGATTTATTGATAATGTTTTCATTCAATTGCACTAATTCAATCTTGTCTAGTTTGGTATTCCAGACACCAACACCATTAGTTTTAGCTTTATTTTCAGCTTCGGAAAGAGCGTAGTAGATATCTCCTTCTTGTTCATTGAAGTTTTCTTTTAATCTGACTTGTCCGTGAGATAATAAGTATTCAATCAAGGATTTGAAAATTGGTGCCTGGACATCACCGAATTCTCTTCCAGTAGCTGGATTCTTGTAATTAACTTTAAATTTGATTTCTTTTCCAATTAATAATTGACGTAAGAATTCTTTGGATTCAAAATCATCAGTTGGGGCACGCACATAAGAAAGGGTCAAAATTCTTTCTGGTGCTGGGATTTGGGTAGATTTTGAAGGGGTAAGAACAATTGTGTCACCACTCAAAACGTTTTTCACTTTGGCGACAAAGAAGGACATTGAAAGATATGTGGGTTGTGGGATTGAAGTATTCTAAGAAAGGAAGTAAGTCTCTTGTGCTGAAAAATTTCAGGGTGGTGGTGAATTTTTCTTCGTCTGAGATTTTGTTTGTGGACAGCGAATTGTTTTTCGTTCCCCAGATTTAGTGCCACATTTGCGAAATTTGTAATTGCTACCACAGATTCTCAGAACCACACCACGAACACAGAAGCAGCTTGTGCTAAGTACTCATCCTCATAATCATTCCAATTTAATACATTATCCCTTTGATAAAGAAGTTGTTAACATCTTGCATTCTGCATCTATTAGATTAGGCACCAAAGCGTATGTATAAATTGGTCCACAGCTCATTCCTTACATAACACAGAACAACATCTGTGTTCATCATATCCATAATTATAAAATAGCTCTAATGCATTGTTGAGAAAGATTATAATATTCTTCTTTCAAGTTTTGATGAAGCACTAGTAGTTGTTTCGTATTCGTCATTATTTGACTGGAACTTTCTTTAGATTTGTTAAGAGGAGGCAGAATTTTCAGCTGCAAATCTACATCTTAGTCAATAAAGTTTAATACACTTTTGTATTTGAGATTAGCTATAAAGTTCTGGGTTAAGTGAAAAAAATGGCTACCTATCAGAAGGGAGAGTATATTCTATTTCCTAACGTTGACCGTAAGCCTTGGTGGCGTAATCACCGTTAATAACAATAACATCTTGAGGACGGTAGTTGTGAGTGTTGTTAAAGTATTCCTCTAAGATGTTTTCAACACCCTTAGAATATCTTTCTTGAGCGTCTAAAGAAGTACCTGAAACATGAGGAGTCATAGCATTACCGCCACCGTATGGGTTTCTCATAGTAATCCAAGGATGGTTCTTTGGTGGAGGTTGTGGGTACCAAACATCACCACCATATCCACCCAAGTGGCCAGAGTTGACTGCATTGGCAACATCTTGTTCAACGCAGATGGCACCTCTTGCGGTGTTAACTAAATAAGCACCTGGCTTCATTTTGGAGATGAGCTCCTTGTTGAATAATCCCTTAGAAGAATCGTGTAATGGACAGTTGATGGTAACGATATCAGCTTGAGAGACCATGTCCTCTAAACGTTCGACTCTTTCGACAATGTTATCAACCCCATTGAATAACTTGGAGGCAGCATTAAGCTTTTCAATTGCTTGAGATGGTAAATCTTGATAATCAAAGTATAATAATTTCTTTGGATTGAATGCAATCATTCTTTCTAAAATACGGAAACCAATTCTACCAGCACCAACGGTTGCAACAACTTTTCCTTCCAAATCATACTC
Organism: Hemisphaericaspora xylofermentans; assembly: GCA_002105455.1. Classification (NCBI taxonomy): domain Eukaryota; kingdom Fungi; phylum Ascomycota; class Pichiomycetes; order Serinales; family Debaryomycetaceae; genus Hemisphaericaspora; species Hemisphaericaspora xylofermentans. Next base: position 85,449 of record NDXA01000028.1, on the reverse strand, counting down.
TTGTTTGGCAACACCAGCAATATCCCACTTACCTTGGACAGCCATTTCATGAGCTGGAACAAAATTTCTAACTAAGGTCAAAATGGTCATCATTGCATGTTCAGCAACAGACTGAACGTTGGATCCAGTAACTTCCAAAACAGCAATACCACGTTCATTTGCAGCATCTAAATCAACATGATCGGACCCGACACCAGCAGTGATACAAACTTTTAATTTCTTAGCTTTGGCAATTCTGGTGCGGGTTAAGTAAGCTGGGAAAAATGGGGTAGTAATGACAATTTCAGCGTCTGCTAATTCTTCATCAAACTTGGAAGAAGGTTCTGGGTCTTTTTCAGTGGTGGTGACAAGTTCATAACCGTGAGATTCAATGTATTTACGAAGACCAAGTTCGTTTTCGATTGTACCTAATAATTTTGGTTGATCGATAGCATGTTGACCACCTTGGTAGAGAACTAATAAAACTTTAGGAGCCATTGTTGAAATAAGACTTTGATTTAATTGATTGAATTCGTTGTTGTTGAATGATAGAGAAGAAGAAATTGAGGAATAAACTTGGGGAATGGTCTTGGTATTTATATTCAGAGTTTACTATTTTACAATATCCATAAAGGTTCAATAGGAATGTTCCAAGTGTTCCGAGTGATTTACAAAGTTTGGTTCTTCCCTAACTAAAAAGTTATGGTTCGATACGAACATCGTATTGTATTCTTTTTCTCGACTGGTTGCGAAAAAAACACCTCGGGTTTTACATTTGGTTCCGGAAGAGACCAGAATAACCAAAATTTACTCGGATTATGCGCTTAATCAAATTATCTTCACTTGGACCTAAGACTTAAACTCTAGTGGTTTAAAACCAAACACTAATTCTGAAGGTGGAAAGATACCCAAGTGCTTTACTTTGAATAGTGGAGAGTTATGACGTCATGTGGGTGTATAAAAGCGTTTGGCAAGTGGGACGTTGAACGAAGCGATTCATATATTTGCCACCACCTCTCAAAATTTTACCTACGTACATTGTTTCCAACTAAGATCAGTATAGTTAGTTATAGAATATTCACGATTTGCATGCAAATGCAAATGAAGGACAAAGCAATTTTATTCCCATTGAATCTTGGGTATCGCTACCAATTCGAATTTCCAAATTTTTTTTTTTCTTTTGATTTCTGTTGTGCCAGATTTGTTGATAACTTAACTAAACGACAAATCACTAAAGAAATCATACACTTATTAAAACCACATCTATTATTAAACAACGTATATAACAACCATGCCGCCACGCTCGACTGCTCAGAAAAGATTATTAAAAGAATATCAACAACTTATTAGAGATCCTCCACCTGGGATACTAGCTGGACCGATAACAGAAGATGATTTGTTCAAATGGGAATGTCTCTTGGAAGGTCCTCCAGAAACTCCATATGAGAATGGAGTATTTCCAGCCTTATTGCAGTTCCCCAAGGACTATCCATTAAGTCCACCTACTCTAACTTTTGATCCTCCCTTGTTACATCCAAATATTTACGCTGATGGGACAGTTTGTATTTCAATCTTACATCCTCCAGGGGAGGATCCGAATCAATATGAACGTCCCGAGGAAAGATGGTCGCCAGTTCAGAGTATTGAAAAGATCTTATTGAGTGTCGTAAGTATGTTGGCTGAACCAAACCCTGAGAGTGGTGCTAATATTGATGCATGTAAATTGTGGAGAGATGATCGTGATGAATATAATAGATTAATTAGATTACATATTACCAAATCATTGGGATTATAGATACTTCTAAGTAATTATATAGTAATTAATGTGATAATGATTTGATTGATTGATTGACAATATAGTTGGCGTATTACCGAATTGGTCATAATACCGCTGTGAGCGCTAATAACATTCCGCAATAAGGGTTTCTCCAGGAAACAGTTTGAAAAAATCTCTTTTAACCATACTCTTCCTCAATTACTCAAGAAACACTTGAATTCAACAACATGTCGCACAATTCAATAACTACAAGAGTGGCAATCGTGGGAGCAGGTGTATCTGGTCTCAAAGCGGCCCATGCATTAATCAACACTCCAAATTCTCCATTCAAGCCATCGGACGTCATTATACTTGAAGCACAGAATCATATTGGTGGTAGAATAAAGACGGATAAAGAGAGTTCAAAGTTAGGTGTCAGTTATGATCTTGGAGCAGCTTGGTTTCATGACTATTTGAATAATGCTGTATTAGATTATGTTCGAGAATTGGACGATTTTGATGTTCGTAAAGATACCTATTTCGATGATAAGGATATTGCGATTTATTGTTCAGAAGGAAAAATTGATGTGGCTGGGCATAAGATCAATCGTGTGACTGAGGATATTGAGAAGTTTGTTGAATTGTATTTTCATGATAAATTGGACGCTGGGGACATGTCGTTGAGAGAAATTGTTGACGTTTATTTAAAGAAGTTTGATGAGTTTTTAACTGATGAACAAAAATTGTACTGTGGAAGGATGTTAAGATATTATGAACTTTGGTATGGGATCAGTTGGGATATCATAAGTGGAAAATATTCAATTATGGATCATCAGGGAAGAAATCTTTTGAATAAAAAGGGTTATCTGTTTTTGATTGATAAATTAGCCAGCGAAATCCCATCTTCTTCAATTATATTGAATCAACCATTATCAAAAATCAACCGAACCAATAAGCAAGGAGATAAGAGAATTTCATTGGAGACAAAAAGCGGATTGACAGTCTATTGTGATTACGCAGTCATTACCGTCCCTCAAAGCATCCTCCAACTTCCTCCTACACACCCATACGCCATTCAATGGCAACCCCAACTTCCTACTCCATTCCTGGATGCCCTCAAAGTCATCCATTTTGGTGCCCTTGGGAAGGTGATCTTTGAATTTGGATCGACATGGTGGGACGAATCCCAAGACCGTTTCGAAATCCTTGCTGATGCACTCCCACCAACTACGCAACTCTCACAACCACTCACAACCCTCCCAAAACCCTTCACATATCCCGCATACATTATTAACTACCATTCTGTAAAACAAGTTCCTGCATTGGTTATACTTACGCAAGAACCCCTTACTCAATACTTGGAAGCCAATCCGGACAAAGCATGGGAATATTACGCCTCCATGCTCCGCAAACTCGCTATAAAAGAGATGAGTGAGCCTATTAATACCATTGTGACTGACTGGACAAAAAATGAGTATATACGAGGATCCTACGCTGCGTTGCATACACACGACCAACCATCAGACTTGATCTTGCAGTTATGTGGTGAATATGATGGCTGTGGATTAGTGGAGAAGGGGGTGAGATTTGCTGGGGAACATACTATTATGGAAGGAGCTGGGTGTGTTCATGGGGCCTATTGTAGTGGGAAGAGAGAAGCGGAGTGGATTTTGAATGATGTGAACGGTGGAAAGTAGGTATATTTTGTTTTCTGATTGTCGTAGAGCTAGATCGAGAAACAGTAGAAATCTTATGAGACATTCAATTCTCTACATTAGCAATATCCTTTAGCCCTTTATATATCAGAGAATAGTATAGAAGATCCTAGCATGTTCGAGAATCATCTTTGGAAGTAACTGATAGTTGTAAAAATATCCTTACGAGTTAACATCATCGCATCGCTACCAACTGAAGGAAATGGTCTGAAAAAAAAATTCGATTTCGTTCATCATCAAGAATCAGTACAAATATAACCTCTTTCTTCTTCGAAGTACGAGTCAAAGCACATATAACCCTATACAACATGGCTACCCAATTCGACGCTGACAATGCGGATAACATGGAAGAAATCGAAATGCAATTTGCCGTCAAGGCAGTGCAACAAGCTGAAACCTATTGGTCATTGCTTGAAAATATCAAAGGTTCAACTCTTAAATTAACCAAGTTTGATAACGAAATTTTTGAAGAATTCTTAGAATCATTCCCAGAATATAAAGAGCCTAAAAATGTTGCTAGTATAAGTGAAGAAAGCATGAAGAACCATGCTGGAAAAGTTAGATGGAGAGAATTTTGTGAAAAGTTCAAAGAAATCGAAGATTATAACTTTGGAACTTTATTGAGATTGAAGGCTACTGATGAATATACTCAAGAAGGAACCATTTTTGCTGTGAGGATTCAATTTTATGCTATTGAAATTGCTAGAAATAGATATGGTTTAAACGATTGGATTTGTAAGAGAAAGTAGAGGTATTGAGATTAACTTCCTGAGGAATTTGGTTTTATATCTGTTATAGCATATCTACCATCCTGTGTATTAGTACTATAAGCGTAAGTGTCATTTTATAGAAAGTCATTGATTATGTAAAGAACATCGTAGGCAGTTGTCTCTATAGAATTCAGGTTAAGAACTCCGATAGCTGAACCTTACACGCGCTAACAAAATCCCAAAACTCAGTAAGAAAAAAGTTGTGTATCTTTGAGAGAGAGCCAACCAAACAATTGTCGTGTTATCAACAAACGTGCAGAATCATAATCCTTTACCACACGATCAATAAATCCCACCTAGGTCTAGCTGGTCTAATATATATATCATAAGTCTAGACTCCATGGCTTCTAAATCAACTAATAACCCCAACAATGGTGGAATTAATCCTCAAACACAATGGCAACAACCACAAGGTTCAAATCAACAACAACTGCAACTGCAACAACAACATCTGCCTTCAACCCAAGGACAAGTGTATACATTACCTGGAGTGATAAATTATCTAACTTCCGAATTTACTAATTTGGAAAGATATAAAATAATGACGAATATTGAAAAGTCGGAAATGAAGTTTAAGATTGTTCAATTACAAGGAGAAGTTAATAGTTTGAAATTTATCAATCATAAACAAAAGAATCAGATCGAGGAATTGGAGGAGGAGAATAGGAAGCTTAGATTGAAATTAGAACATGGGGATGATTACGATGATGAAAAACAAAAAGATACCAAAGAGCTGTCGAGGACTGATGAACTTAATGAAATACCAAGTATTGATTTACTGATGATCAAGCAATCTAAACAACAATTAAATAAATCAATGAAAGAGATTATGAATCTATTAAAAGCTCCATCTTCTAAAAACTATATTTCGCTTCCTGATCCAGCTTCTGCAATGAGCAATGAATTTGACTCGTTGATCGATAATAGTCGAGTAGATAATCCAGTGGAAGCGTTCTTGTTTGATGAATTGACAGGTGGCACTACTAGAGTAGTAACAAAGAAGAGGTCTAAGCGCGATATCAATGCTGCTGCTGGTAATTCGGTGATTTCACAATTCTTTAATGATGAACCATATAATTTAGATGCGGTTGAGCCTAGATTGGAGATAAAGAATGGGAGTGAGGATGATAACGAGGCGTTTTATGATAGCATTTTATCTGCTACTAGTGAACTTTCACCGGTGGATACGAATACTTCGACTGTGATATTGGATGCGAATGAAGAGGAAGATGACGAAGTAGAAGTTGCACGAGAACAGGTAGAAGAAGAGGAGGAGTTAGTAGCGCAAGGAAATGAAGTATCACAGAAAGAACCTGAGAATCAAGCAGAAGAAGCGGAGGAAAATGTTGAACCAGAAGAAGAGGACACAGGAGTAATATCTCCAGAACCAAGTCCGACATTGGACAATACCGGTTTCAGCAACGTCGAGTATGAAAATCTAGATGTCTTTGATAGTGGAAACCTTAGTATTTATTTGAATACTATGTCAGATGATGATCATACAAGGATGACGGTAACTACCAATATCGGAGAAGGGGATGAAGATGCGGAGGAAAAGGGAGAAGGAGAGGGAGATGATGATACAGCTGTTCCTCCTACATCTGATTCGAATGTCTTGTTAGTAAAAGAGTTCGATTTAGATATCGAACCTAATCGAATATATAATATTTTCCCTTTAATTATCCAATCCGAAATTAGTGTTTTCTTACTAGTATACAAGAATGGTGAAGTAAGAACACTTAGTTTTGATGAAGATGGGTGCAAACAAGAAACCGTAATCAATATCAAATCAACCATTACGGAAGTCTTAACATCTTATCTGATTGAATTTACTAATAAAACAACCGATCATTCAAAAAGTATAGGATTAGCAATTAGTGGGAAATCTAGTACTAATAATCAATTCCTTTTAAAAGTGTATCAAATTACTTACCATAGACCACCACATCACCATGGTCAACCTATTGAAACAAAAGAGATTGGAAGTTATAATAAGACTTTTTTGACCAAAGGTAAACCTTCAGATCATGTATCATTTGTTGGATGGTTTGTGAATAGGAATATTCCATTATTAACAGCCACACCTACTATACCTGCACCATTAATGAAGGTAAGGAGTGGTGGTAGTGCTAGCAGTCACAATAGTGGGAATATTGTAACATGTGATGATACTAGTTTGGGATGTTATGAGTTATTGTATAAAGTTGATGATAAGACTTTTGAGTTGAATCTTGTCCTGAGAAAAAGTAGTTTGGTTACAGAAGAGTGATACATATATATTTAAGCTTGCGTATATATACTTCGATAAATAGATTTAATATAGTAATATGAGTTAACTTAGATTAAGTTGTTATTAGTGATACTAAGAGTAGTTGAAGCTAGTAGGAACAAACAGTAATTCCGAATCGGGTAAGTCATGCGGCTGATAAATTAATTAAGCCAAAAAAAGAAATTAGATTTAATTACCATGAAAAAAAAACCGTTGAGAAGAAAAAGTTTTAACCAAAAGAAACCATAAATGTCTCTCTTATTGTTCACATTGTATGTCGCATCGCTCTCTCTCTTTATCTTCACACTCATTCTCAGATCTCACTATAAAAAAATTTTTGCTAAATAAATTTTTACAACAACGTGCTTCACTGACTATTAGTTAACTGTTGGCTTTTCTATAAGGAATAAGGTACAATGTCAGGTAAATCATTCGACGACTTTCTTAAGCAACAGCAACAAGCTCAACAGAAACCAAAAGGTTTTGGTTATAAGAACCAACAACAAGGTAGTGGTTACAGCAACCAAAACTTCCAACAAGGTGGAGGTTACAACAATCAGAACTACAATCAAGGTTATAACCAACAATATCAAGGATATAATCAGCAATATCAAGGCTATAATCAAAATTTCCAACAAGGTGGTTACAATCAACAATATAATCAAGGTTATAATCAACAATATAATCAAGGTGGAAGATACAACAACAGACAGAATTATTACAACAACAATGTCAATAATGCTGCCTCTTATGAATTCCAAAGTCCTGAACCAGAATCATTACCTACAAGTGGTAGAAGCACACCTAATCCAAATGCATCAACTACTTCCTTAACATCATTAAATACTGCATTAAATAAGTTAAATATTGAAGTACCATTCCAAGAAAACTTGTCAAACATAGAAAAAGCTTCCAAGATTGGTGAAGTTAGACCAGAAGTAGAAGGTATCATTTCCCAGATTGCTGAGCAAGACTCGTTGTCGGTTGTCAATGAATGGAAATTAAATGAAATTTTAAAGTCTTTATTAAAGCCAAAAAATTCGGCTTTGGTCAGAGAGTCTGCATTGTTAATCATTCAACAACTTGCAATCAAATTTGGTGGCCAAACTCCTAAAGAAGCTTATTTAATAAAATTCTTACCAACTGCCTATGACATGTATGCTGACAAGGATAAGAATGTTGTTAAGGCCGCTAAAAGTGCAATTGATTCTTTATATGGTATTTTTCCAGTTGAAGCATTGGGATCAATTGTTTTGGATGAATTAGTGGCATATTTCAAATCTGGTGCTAAATGGAATTCCAAGATTGGTGCTTTGGCAACTTTTGATAGGATTATTGAAGATGTTCCTGCTGATTTATTGGAATTGCAATTTGTCAATGCCGTACCTGTATTAACTGATTTACTGACTGATTTTAAACCAGAATTGGCTAAACATGGTTTAACCACTTTGAAGAAATTTGTTAAGGTATTGGATAATTTGGATTTACAAAATAAGTATGATTTAATTGTTGATACTTTAGCTGATCCTCAGCGTGTTACTGATTGTATCAAAAATTTATCTTCAGTTACCTTTGTTGCCGAAGTCACTGAACCAGCATTATCTTTATTAGTCCCAATTTTGGATAAATCTTTAAAGATGTCGTCTTCAAGTAATGAACAATTAAGACAAACTGTTATGGTTACAGAAAATTTAACTAGATTGGTTAATAATAAGAGAGAAATTGAACAATTCATCCCAATTTTATTGCCTGGTGTTGAAAAAGTTTTCAATAACGCTTCGTTACCTGAAGTTAGAGAATTGGCCGGTAAGGCATTGGCAGTCATCCAAGATGCCGAAAATGAACAAACTGATGGAAAATTCCATGGAAGAATCACTGAACAGCACGCCAAGGAGTTCTATTCTGAAAATATTCCTGAAGAATTAACTGCCATTGTTCAATCATTAAAATTGGATGACGAAATTACTGGGAACTATTTAGCAAGAGTCTTACAATCCGATGCTCATGTCAATGATTGGAAACGCCTCAAAGAATATTTAGTCATGGCTGTTCCAATTTCTGAAGACATCAATGAATCTCAAAGAGAGCAATATTCTGAATTGGTTGTTACCCATTTACGTAACCTCTTCAATCCTGCATCAAATAATGATAATCAAGATGATGATGGCGCTATTGAAATTGTCAATGCTGATTTCTCGTTGGCTTATGGATCTCGTATGTTATTAAATAAGACCAACTTAAGATTACTTAAGGGACATAGATATGGTTTATGTGGTCGTAATGGTGCTGGTAAATCCACCTTAATGCGTGCTATTTCCAAAGGTCAATTGGAAGGTTTCCCATCTGCTGATGAATTACGTACTTGTTTCGTCGAACATAAATTGCAAGGTTCCGAAGCCGATATGGATTTAGTTAGTTTTATTGCTTCCGATCCTATGTTATCCCATGTTGAAAAACTGGAAATTAGAGCAGCTTTAAGTGAAGTTGGATTCCCTGATGAAAGAATCGAACAAAAGGTTGGTTCATTATCCGGTGGGTGGAAAATGAAAGTAGAATTGGCTAGAGCTATGTTGATGAAGGCCGATGTTTTATTATTGGATGAACCTACTAATCATTTGGATGTTACTAACGTTAAATGGTTAGAAGATTATTTGACCACTCATACTGATATTACTTCATTGATTGTTTCCCATGATTCTGGATTCTTGGACGCGGTTTGTACTGACATCATTCACTATGAAAACAAGAAGTTGGCATACTACAAGGGTAACTTATCTGCGTTCGTTCAAGTCAAACCAGAAGGTAAATCTTATTATACTTTAACGGACTCCAATGTCAAGATGGCTTTCCCACCTCCTGGTATCTTAAGTGGTGTTAAATCAAACACTCGTTCTGTTGCCCGTATGTCTGATGTCACATTCACTTATCCAGGTGCTGATAAACCATCCTTAAAGAATGTTTCATGTTCATTGTCGTTGTCTTCAAGAGTTGCAATCTTGGGTCCAAATGGTGCTGGTAAATCTACTTTGATCAAGTTATTAACTGGTGAATTGATTCCCGATTCAGGTAAAGTTGAAAAGCATCCAAACTTGCGTGTTGGTTACATTGCTCAACACGCCTTACAACATGTTGAACAACACAAGGAAAAAACCGCAAACCAATACTTGCAATGGCGTTATAGATTCGGTGATGATCGTGAAGTTTTACTTAAAGAATCGCGTAAGATTTCTGATGAAGAAAGAGAAATGATGGATAAACAAATTGACATTGACGATGGTAGAGGTCCTCGTGCAATTGAAGCACTTGTTGGTAGACAAAAATTAAAGAAATCTTTCCAATATGAAGTGAAATGGAAGTTATGGTTACCTAAATATAACTCTTGGGTTCCGCGTGAAGTCTTATTAGAACATGGATTTGATAAATTAATCCAAAAATTCGATGATCATGAAGCTTCTCGTGAAGGGTTAGGATATCGTGAATTAACTCCAAAGGTTATCAGTAAACATTTTGAAGATGTCGGATTAGATAGTGATATCGCTGATCATACTCCAATGGGATCTCTTTCTGGTGGTCAATTAGTTAAGGTTGTCATTGCCGGTGCCATGTGGAACAACCCACATTTGTTAGTCTTGGATGAACCTACCAATTATTTAGATCGTGATTCCTTAGGTGGTTTGGCTGTTGCCATTAGAGAATGGACAGGTGGTGTGGTTATGATTTCGCATAATAATGAATTCGTAGGTGCATTATGTCCTGAACAATGGCAAGTTGAGAATGGGGCTGTTATTCAAAAAGGTACAGTTGCCGTCGACACTGCTAGATTCGAAGATGGTGCGGAATCTAGCAAGGAAGGTTCTCCAGCTCCAGTAGTGAAAAAGAGAGCTGATGATGATGATTCTCCTGCAAATATTAAGGTTAGAACTAGAAAGAAGAAGATGACTAGAAATGAAAAGAAATTACAAGCAGAGAGAAGAAGATTGAGATATATTGAATGGTTAAGTTCTCCAAAGGGTACTCCGAAGCCTGCTGATACTGACGATGAAGAAGAAGATTAGATTGGATATTTGTTTCATATCATATTGTATAGTAGTATAGTCATTATTGTTTAATAGAGTTTTGAATTTATCAAGTAAAACAAGGCGACATTTAATTTTTTACGACAATGTCGTAAATTTGAATTTTTCAATTTTTCTTTTGAAGGCAAAAAATCCACTCAGCAAAATTCACCAACAACCTAAATGAAGTGCTAAACCAAATTCTATTGCTTAACATATTAACTCTGTCCGTCTTACCAATTGTTCATTCATAAGGCCTATTTTAAGTCATAGGATTACTATTACAATAATAAAAATACACATATAAACAGAATTGCAAGCAATTACATAAAAGATGGCTGACAGATATTCATTCTCATTAACAACATTCTCCCCAAGGTATGTCTCCAACAATTTATCATTTCCCAGTGTAAGAAACAGGTATACTAACACCCATCTAGTGGTAAATTAGTACAAATCGAATATGCGTTAAACGCAGTCAAACAAGGTGTTACCACAATCGGTATCAAATGTGACAATGGGGTGGTTTTAGCTACAGAACGTAAATCCAATTCCCCCTTGATAAGAAACGACACCAGTAGTAAAGTCGAATACATCACTCCAAATATCGGTATGACATATTCAGGAATGGGACCAGATTTTAGAGTCTTGGTAGACAGAGCTCGTAAATTGGCTCATACTAATTATAAACGAATCTATAATGAATATCCTCCAGTTAGAATCTTAGTTCAAGAAATCGCAAAAGTGATGCAAGAATCTACGCAATCCGGTGGTATTAGACCATTTGGTGTTTCATTATTAGTAGGTGGATACGATGAAAACTCAAATGTCTTCCAATTATATCAAGTTGACCCTTCTGGAAGTTATTTCCCTTGGAAAGCGACAGCAATTGGTAAGACTTCAAATTCAGCCAAAACTTTCTTAGAAAAGAGGTGGAATGAAAATTTACAATTAGAAGATGCAATTCATGTGAGTTTATTGGCATTGAAGGAAGCTGTGGAGGGTGAATTGATTGGTGAAAATTTGGATATTGCTGTTATAAGTGATCCTCAAGAGCAATTATTGGGATTCAAGGGAACTGCAGAAGTTGGTCCTCGATTTAAAAAATTGTCTGCTGAAGAAATAAATGATATTTTAGACTCTTTGTGATTAGTGTCTATTTATTGTATAGGTTTAGTAGTTGTCGTATACATAATAGATTAGGAATGTCTTTTTGACCATGTAGCTTAGCTCCATAATTAACTAATGATAAGTAGAATGAAGAGAATTTATCAACTGGTAGCCCTCCCCCCATCGCATCACCAAAAAAAAAATTAGAAATTTAAGAAACCTCATCGGATATCAAGTCTACATAACACTTGTGGTATCGACGATAAGAACCTAAGAAATGGCTCGTAAGAATACTCCCAAGAAGAAATCGACATCTAAATCTAAAAAGAGAAGTTCTCAAAAGATTTTGGATGCGTTTCAAATCGCTGAGAGAGCCGAAAACAAATCCGATTCTGAAAATGAAGATAACTATGCCAGTGATGGAGATGACGATTTAAGAGTACATGATGGGGTGCTTGACGCCAGCCGATTCTTGAAGGAAGGTGCTGGTGGTGATGACGAGTTTGAAGACGAAGAATTAGACTCTGATGAAGCCTTGGGATCAGATGATGATTATGATGTGTTAAACTCCAAATTTTCTCAAACCATTAGAGATAAAAAGAAGAAGAGTAAGTTGAGACAAAAGCGGGGGGAAGATATTGACCTTGGGGAAGGCGATGATGAAGACGATGAAGGATATAGTAGTATTGATGAGACTCAGTTAGTTACCTTATCCGAAGCTTGGGATATGGATGAAAAAGATCTTGGAATCACTCAAGGTAAGACCCAAACGAAGAATGACATAGTCTTAAATGACGCGTGGGAATCTGAATCGTCTTCATCTGAAGAAGAATCTAGCGAAGAATCTGAATCTGAATCTGAAGAAGAAGAAGAGTCAGATGAAGAAGATATATTCCAAACCAATTCCGGTGCCTCCTCAGACGAAGAAATTGAACTCACAAGCACTAAATCCCACCTTCTGCAAAAAATAAAACTTCCCAAAGAACGTAGAAAGCTTATCGTAGAAAAGCGAGAAGAAAACGAATTCAACCTTCCAACGGGTGGTAACCAGCTTTCACTTCAGGAAATGATGTCAGCAGTGGACGAAACCGTGACAAAAGATGCGATCCTTATTGATCAAAATGCAAAAGCTTTAACAACCCCATTACCTAAACGTATTCAGCAACGTAATGATCGTGGTGCCGCATACGAAATCGCCAAAGAAGAAGTCTCGAAATGGGACGAAACCGTTCAAGCCAATAGACGTGCTGAAGTATTGAAATTCCCTATGGCTGCTCCAGGTGGCGACAAGAAAATAAAAGATACAGCTACCACGTTTAGATCAGACAATGTTGCTTCTACAGAGTTAGAGAAGAAGATTGAAAAGGTGTTGACAGAATCTGCTTTGGTTGATGATAAAAAGGAAGCTTTATTTGAAGAAATTGCAGTAGCTAAATTATCGCCTGAAGAAATGAAGAAAAGAACAAATGAATTGAGACTTATGAGAGAACTTATGTTCCGTGATGAAAAGCGTGCTAAACGTATCAAAAAAATCAAATCTAAGCAATATCACAAGATTCAAAAGAAGGAACGATTAAGAAATCAAGAATTGGTCGAATCTGATAATGAAGATATCGACGATCATGATTTGAAACGTGCGCAAGAAAGAATGTCGCTCAAACATAAAACCCAGTCACAATGGGCTAAATCAATGATTAAGAGCGGTTTAAGTAAAGACGCAAATAATCGTGCAGAATTGGAAGAAATGTTACGACAGGGAGAAAAATTGCGTGAAAAGCAATTGGGTTATCAAGATGGAGAACAAAGTGATGAAGAAGCATCTGATATTGAACGTGAATATAATCGTGATGACCAAGATGAAGATGAAAAGTTGGGCTCAAAGTTGGGTAAAGGGGTTATGGCTATGGATTTCATGAAGAATGCTGCCGAACGTAATCGTCAAGAGAATTTACATCAGTTGGAATTATTGAAGAAATTGGAAAATGGGGATGATTTAGATTTGTTTGAAGAGGATAATGGGGCAGTCAATGAAATAAAGAACCAAGGTAGAAGGGTCTATGCCCCACATGCCGAAGGAGAACGTGAAGAAATGGAAGAAGTTAATAGAAACACTTTGGAGGAAGTTGCTGATGACAGGGAAAGGAGCTTATCTTCAAAATTGACAAAGAAATTCAACGTAATAGATAATTCATCTGCTACGCACCAAAACCAACCACAAAAAGAACAGTCAAAGAAGCAGTCTACAGTAGATAATGCAGAGGAATCTAACCCATGGTTATCAGCTACCTCTTCTGAACCAACCCAAAAGTCCACCAAAATCACAGCCGTCGAACAAAGCTCATCCAAATTAGCAAAAGCTGCTGCTAAGATCGCAAAAGCAAAACAACGTAAACACAATAAATCCGATAATACACTTATCGAAATGCATGATACTTTAAAGATGAACTCAGGTGTGCATGATTCCGACAATGAAGGCGAACAAGATGAAGATTCCGTTCCTCAGATGTTCACCCAGAAAGAATTGATCAAACAAGCCTTTGCTGGTGATGACGTAGCTGCCGAATTTGAACGCGAAAAGAAGAGAGTAGCACAAGAAGAAGGTGACCAAGAAGAGGACTTGACATTACCTGGTTGGGGTGACTGGGCTGGTGATTCTAATAAGAAAAAGAAGAGAAAGGTTGTAAAGAGAATAGTTGCGGGCGTTGTGCAAGAAGATAAAAGACGTGATAAAAAATTGAAGAATGTGATCATAAATGAAAAGGTCAACAAGAAGAACTTGAAATATCAATCCAGTGATGTTCCATTCCCATTTGAAAGTAGGGAACAGTATGAAAGAAGTTTGAGAATGCCAGTGGGTCAAGAATGGACTTCAAGAGAGACCCATCAAAGATTGACCATGCCTAGAGTTATTACTAAACAAGGTGTGGTTATTGATCCATTGAAGGCTCCATTTAAATAGATAGATTTTTACGTTCCATACACATTTGTATATTAGTCTCTAATACATTTCTAAAATAAGTTTAAACATCCAATAAGATCCCATTTCTCTCTAACCAAATCTTCCCACTCAAGAAAACTCCTTCAGGATCCGTTTCCTTTCTAACTTGGTGGAACTTGATCAAATCTTCTCCAAACCATTGCTTCATGGTTGGTTTAAATCCAATCATTGAATAGAATTTCTTACCTCCAAACTCTAATTGTTGTTTCAAATCATCTTGGTCAATTGGTTTTTCGCCTTCAAGACCAATAAAGTTCTTAGCCCAATGTGGCTTTCCACCAACTTCTCCCAAGACATCCTCAAAAATTTGGAACCATTTATGTGTTTCGACATTAGTTCTAAATGGCCTATACATAGTTGCGTTGATAAATAATGATAATTGGTCATTGGTTGGTGTAGACGCGTACTTCTCATCGTATCCAAGATTTGGTGAATTATCCAAATATGGACGGAAATTGTTACCTGGGATTGGACCAGCACTCAATCTATCCTTAGTAGCTAACCAGGTTTGAGAGGGGTATAAGGAGTCGTTACCTTCTTCATCTTTGAATGGGACATTTGAGACAGTCATATTGGAACAACGAACTTCGATTGGGGCATGAACGTAGTATTCTCCAGATTTGGCAGCATTAGTGATAGAGGCTTTCAATTTGGTAAGGACTTGAGGCCCGTGGATTAATGGTGCAGACCATTCATTAACAAATTGTGAAAATAAGCAATCCATATTTAATCCTTCTACTGAATTTTGCACTGCAATGTCACCTTTACCTAAAGTTTCAACTTTTCCATATTGTTGATTAAATACAAATCTTTCGACATACGGAGTTAATCTTGGGCAAATGTGAACTGAAACCCAAAGTAATGATTCATAAAAGAATCTTCCGAACTTTGTACCGTACCAAGAAGGTCTTGGATCTGATAATGGATCATCTGATTTATTGGCACGCCAACAAATACATTTATCACTATAGGGAAACCACCAAATTCTAATAAATTCAGATTCTAACCAAATATTGTCCCAATGTTTCAAAAGGGTATCAAACTTGATAATTTCTTGTTTTGATTTGATTGTGAATTTTGGACGAGCACGTATTGTGACATGAGTGATTATACCGATCTTACCTAATGACAATAATATGGCTTTGAAATAATGAGGATTTTCTACAGAAGAACAGTGGATAAGTTCCCCCAGTGAATTTAAGAACGATATGGAGACCACTTGTTGGGATAACAATGCATGATATTGAGTTGAACCATGAGAACCGGTTGATATCAACCCTGCAATTGATTGTTCACTGATCGAGCCTAAATTTTGTATAGCCAATTCATGCTTTTTTAAATAGTCGTTCAATTCATATATTCTACAACCCGCTTCCACTGTTAAATCAACAAATTTGACTTCTTTCTCACTGGGGTCATGTTTAGAAGGACCATAGAATTCTTCCTGTTTAATAACATGGTTATATTTGTCTAAATTACATAACCATTCCTTCGTCATAGTTAAATCACTTGGAGAATGACCTGAACCAACTGTCATAATTGTCTTTTTATGTAATCTTGCTTGTTTAATCAATTCCTTAATTTCTTCCAAATTGGAAGGTTGAAAAATTGCTTGAGGTTTGCAATAAAACGTTCCTGCCCATGTTGAATGTATGAACTTATTGGTTACAAAAGATTGTAACGATTCAGGAATTGACGACATAACCTTCTATGCTTTTTATTCAACACGTCGTTAAGAATATCAAGCTACTTGTTAATAATATCAAGTTAAATTTGGTTTCTAAGGATCTTGGAGGATTAGTAATCTTTGAGATGGAACAATTGAAGCATCGGCCGATATTTAAATAATTTTTTTTTCCATTGAAACGTTTTATTTTTCGAGGAACACAATCAAATTCAATCAAACAATCAAACAATGAAAATGATGAATTGGGAATCGCCACAGTACGATTACGATATATCCAAGCCAACTCCCATCTTACGTATGTACTGAGTACTCTCTCTCTTTGAGAGGATTAAAATGATTAGTGTGGTGTCATGAACTAATCAGAACCACGCTAATAAAGAGGGAGACAATTGAAGTGGTTATCGACACTTTGTTCTTCACGAGGTCAACAGAAATGATTTCTGGGAGTACCGCAAGTCGATGGCCCTTTGAGGTGCTACTTGTTATGAAAGAGTGTCTTTTCTGGAATCTATTAGTTGGTCACATGTTGTGAGTTTGGTTTCAGAAAATGTACGGATTTCCGAAAAACGGATTTTGCGTCAATGCATGGAAATAATAACCGATGCAAGACAATGAAATAAATAGATCAAACTTATTTCCTACTTTGGAAGTCTACCGTTGCTTTTTCTGTCCTATTTCTTTTCCTAGCTAAAACACAGCCTAATTAGTAGATATCTGGAGCACTGCATATAATGCAAGACCAATCCAAATTACATTTCATCCATGGCTAATGGAAAGACAACCAAACAAGCTATAACATGGTGTCTCTCTTATGCATTTGGGTGAATATTAATGTTCTTTCCAATATGATTATGAAGGAATTTAAAGTAAATACAACGGTCATTGATCTAAAAAAAAGAATTCGAGGCTGACATTCACATCCTAATGAAACAACATACATGAATTTCACTACATTCCTGTCATTTCATATGTTTATTATAATGGTTAAGCTGTTAATAAAGATCAGATTGAGTAGGCGATCATCCAATGTTTGTGGGGATCCTTTTAATGGCGATCACATGAATTGTAAGTGACAAGGGACAAACTACTCCGAACCAAATTTTTCTTGACCTTGTTACATTAAATTAGGTCCACATTAACTGACATGAAGTACGTAATATTTCCAAATTACGAATGTATGAAAGTGCCGGGTTGCTTCATATAATTGGATTAATTTATTAATTGGGGTAACATAAAACGGTTTAGCCTAAAAATTAAAGTTTTTCAATGTAAAATTTCATGATAAGGGATGTTACATATGATATGCTGGTATAACAAGCCTTGTATATGTTAGATTCTAATCAAGATCAGTACAACAGTTACACTGGAACATGGAATTTTATCTTACGTTAAATTTCTCAAAGTGATTGGACAGATTTAAAGTGGGATCTTAACCAAATCGAAAGAGGTATTCTAATTTTATTTGATATTGATTGATACAACCTTTTGAGCTTGATTTTAAGGCCTGTCTGTCTGTCTTATTAAAATTCTGATTACTAGATCCTGTCTGTATCTTTCTGTCTGTCTGCCAGGCTGGCTTTTTGGATTAGTCTCTTAGTGAATATGTGCTTAATTTATGTGTAACTCAACCTTAATAGTAATAATTCGCGTCTGATTTACTTAGCTAAAAAATAATCGAATCCATAAAATAAATTTAGAAAAAAAAAATTTAACGTACAGTCAGACACAAAAGAAATTTTTTCCTTCGTCGTTTAGAAATAAATTCGTATAACATTAATACTACAAACAGACAGACAGACACCAAAAAGTACAAATAGACAGAAATTTCGTTGTAATCAATTTTTTTTACTTTACAAAATTCTTTCTCCTTTTGCTGCTACTACTACTACTTCAACCCTTTTCCCCCTTTTAGCTATCTATAAATCCTAACAACACATCAACCATGACCCAACCATTCTGTGATTCCAAACCTCGTCCTACCAATGTAGGTATCAAAGGTATTGAAGTTTATATTCCAGGTCAAGCAGTTAACCAAACTGAATTGGAAAAGTTCGACAACATTCCAGCTGGTAAATATACTATTGGTTTAGGTCAAACTAATATGTCATTCGTTAACGACAGAGAAGATATCTACTCCATCAGTTTAACTGTCTTGTCTAAATTAATCAAAAATTATAGTATTGACACAAACCAAATTGGTAGATTGGAAGTTGGTACCGAAACTTTATTGGATAAGTCAAAATCAGTCAAATCAGTCTTGATGCAATTATTCGAAGGTAACAGTGATATCGAAGGTATTGATACTGTTAATGCTTGTTATGGTGGTACTTCCTCCGTCATAAATGCTATCAACTGGATTGAATCTAACTCTTGGGATGGTAGAGATGCAATTGTTGTTGCTGGTGATATTGCTATTTATGACAAGGGTGCTGCCAGACCAACTGGTGGATGTGGTGCTATTGCCTTATTAATCGGTCCTGATGCCCCAATCGTTTTTGATACCATTAGAGGTTCATTCATGGAACACGCTTACGATTTCTACAAGCCAGATTTCACTAGTGAATACCCAGTTGTTGATGGTCATTTCTCCCTTGCTTGTTATATTAAGGCTGTTGATCAATGCTATAAGAACTATTCCAAGAAACTCACTGGTGATGTTAAGAAGACTGTTGGTGTCTTTGACCATTTCGATTATAACGCTTTCCATGTTCCAACTTGTAAATTAGTCACCAAGTCATACGCTAGATTGTTATATAACGATTACTTAGCCAACCCAGAAAAATTCGCTGAATCAATTGATGAAGAAACTAGAAAAGCCCTCGATTCCTTAACTTATGAACAATCTTTGGTGGATAGAACTTGGGAAAAGACTTTCGGTGCTTTAGCTAAAGAAAACCTTAAATCTAGAGTTCAACCAGCCTTAGCTGTCCCAACCAATACCGGTAACATGTACACTGCCTCCGCTTGGGTTTCCTTAGCTTCCTTATTATACTACGTTGGTTCCGAAGAATTACAAGGTAAGAGAGTTGGTTTATTCTCTTATGGTTCAGGTTTAGCTTCCACTTTATTATCCATGACTGTAAATGGTGACATTTCTGCCATTACCAAAGTCTTAAACTTTGATCATAAATTAGGGGAAGGTAGAAGAATTGAAGTTCCAGAAAAGTTCATTGAAGCCATTGAATTAAGAGAAAAGTGTCATTTAAAGAAGAGTTATCAACCAGTTGGTGAAATCGATCATTTAGCTTCCGGTACTTACTATTTGGTTGATATTGATGACAAATACAGAAGAAAGTATGAAATCAAAAACTAGATTAGTCACTCTACCTAATCTTGGCTCTGGTTGTTGTAGTAGGGAATTTGTAAATTATATAATATGAGAAATACTAATAGATATATTATTTATATTTAATCATCAACACTGTAAATGGATTGCAAAAGGTGATACTGCGCGGCTGGGGTTTGAAGAACCTCGCCGCCGATCAACTTTTTTTTCGGGAGTGTTTCTATACGAGCTTCGTATAAATAACTATTGCTTCTCTACTGTACCACCACACTTTCCCCAACTAATACCCCAAAATCGTGTTTAAACGACCAGGCGGGGGAAAATACGTCTTAGAAGTTGACAGGTTGATAGATGCTTAAAGGGCTATGTTGTGCATTTCAACCCCTTCTCTTAAATTAGAAGCATTCGTTTCTTCGGATATTATCCACTAGATCGCTCACCTCCGACGAACGACTTATACCATGCAAAACCGTAGAGATATCAATTAATGTGACAAAGGAAGAATATGACGAAATTTGGAAGTTTGAAAGCTTGTCTCTCGCAGATTTAGTGTGGCTTGGTCTTACTACGAACTGCTAACTGGGATTGGTATGAATGGTTGATGTCGCATCGATGTCGCATAGATGTCGCATAGGCCACTAACAAGCTTGCTAAATTAGTTGTAATTTTGCAAATCCCCCAATGTGTAATAAGGTCCATTAACAATTACTCTTCGAACTCTATGCTTTTCTGGCGAATGTGTGACTTGAGTACTATTTTGTTAGTCAATTCCTATTGTAAGTACTAAGTAGGTTTGTAAAAAAAAAGTTCACGCATTGAAGAATTCGTCGGAATTATACACAAATTCAGAATTCAGTTCTCTGTTGCCTGTACCGAATGGTAGTTTAAGAGATTAGCTTTTTTGCCACCACCGACAACCATGTAAAATTTGGCGAAATTGTTTAAGGTATTTGTTCTCCTAGAGCCCATTCGACTGGAGTGTAAGTTCTAATTACATTAAAATGATAATTCCCTTTCATAATTTTGGTGTTTCAATGATGTCAGCGATAGCACATGGTAAGGCATATTAATACGTTGCTAAATTCCGTAAGTGTACTACAAATTTAGTTGCTGCGAAATTTTAAAGAGTTGCTGTTGGGTGGTTGATACACCATCACCACTACCCCCTAAGTAAAAAAAAAAAAATTATAGTAATCATCAATTTTTCAAATTTAATCCCCCAATTGCTTTATTGCTGTTGTTAACTTAATTCCTTTGATATAAATATATCTATATGGAGGTGTGTGTTAAAGGCTTATTGATTGTTTGTTGATCAATTGATAATTAAGCGATCTTATAATAATAAAACATGTTATTATCTAATTGGTTACTACTATTCATTGTTCAGACCGTTTTGGTCATAGCTACAACTGACTATGGATTCAACTCATGGACCACCAATGACGTTAAACAATTTTTAAACAGCCGTAAAGTGAAATATACAGACACTTTAACCAGTGCTGATTTGATTAATTTGGCAAACTCAGAAGCTAAGAAACTTGAAGCAAAATGTAAGAAATTGAAAGGTGATTATAAGTCTCAACTACAATCCCCAAATAGTTTACAAGATTATTTAACATTTGATTATTTGTTTCATAACAAGAAACCAATTAGTGATTGGATATTTGAATCTTGGGATGTAGAAACATTACGTAACTTCTTAAAGCAAAATCAAATCTTCACTACCAAACGGATGGATAAATCTCAACTCATCAAACAAGCCCAAAATAAATTTGATAAAATAATTCAAAAGAATGAAGGCTCTAATTTCTATCCCGGCGATTGGCTTTATTCAACATGGAGGGATTCAGATATTCAGAATTGGTTGTATAAGTACCAAATCAACTTTGATGCAAATGAAACTCGTGATCAATTGTTAAACAAGATAAATGAATACTCGGCTACTGTGTCCAACTATTTAACAGACTCGAGGAACTCATTATTGGATTCTATGGATTTGTATGATAAACCTATTTTTGACAGCAAGGGTGACATCAAGGATGACTTATTCAAAATGTGGTCATATTCACAGCTACGTGAATGGCTCTATCTTCATGACATAATCACAACAAAACCAGGCGTATACGCTGAAGATCTCTACCCTGATAAACTTGTGAAATTGGCTCAAGCCCATAAAGCTTACTTGATCGACGACTTGAATTCATGGGTTAAATATTCTCAATCCAAAACTACTCCATTCTTGGTTAAGTGTGAGAATAAAGACTCATTCTTGATTGGAATTAATAGATGGTCTAAAGACAAATTAAAAGAATTCTTGGATGCCAGAAATATTGGATATTCTATGTTTACTACCAAACATCAATTAGTTGAATTGGTTAAAGATCATAGAAATGATCCAATTGTGAGCGACGATTATGGGGCATGGATTATACACGATCTCTCACCTGATTCCATCAAGCTGTGGTTTTCAAAGCAGGGTAAAAAGATTGATGGTACCAGAAGGGAATTGGTTGACGCGTTTAATGAGCAATTTAAACATTTTAAGCGTGATAGCTTAGATACTAGACTTAAAGAGTACCAACCTACCTTAGAAGATTTCCAACAAACAGTGAAGGAGAAACTACCTGATATTAGTCAAGAGCAAGTCGAGGCAGGATATGATATTGCACTGGTATATTTTAACAATGCAGTGGAAGAAGCAAAGAAAAATTTTGCGAATGCTCAATACTCATTTGAAGAAGCATTGCAACAAATTAAGGATTCACTGTATGAATATACTAATGATTTTATTCAAAAGGCTACTCCTAGCCAGGATGACTATGAATCATACCTTGAAAAATCAATGAAAGCATCTGAAGATTTCATCAAAGTTACAATCCCTAGTTTAATTGAACAATTTGATAAATTGCAATCTGGGGTAGGTGAAGGTATCAACGAATGGTGGTATAAGGTTAAGGAAGTTGTTGAAGAGATGACCCAGCCATTTAATGCTGATGAAGCTAGAGAACTTCTTTCTGAGGTTGGAGCAATAGTAAACCTGGGTGCACATACTGCTTCTTATGCAGGTAATGTAGCAGGTAAGAGCTTTAAACTGGGTAAAAGTGTAGTTGGTTCCTATGCTCAAGATGCTTCCAAGGCTGTTAAAGAGAATTATTCTGGGGCAAAGAAGACTTTCAAGGTGGCTACAAGTGCAGGTGCATCATATGCAATGGAAGCTTCTAATCTTGGCGAAGAGAATCTCTATATTGCTAGGAAGTCGTTTAAGCTGGGTACAAGTGTTGCAGGATCATTTGCGAAAGGAGCATCTCAGACCGTTCTGGAGAATCTTTCTGTTGCTGGAAAGAATTTCAAACTGGGAACAAGTGTTGCAGCCTCTCTTGCTAAAGAAGCTTCCAAGATCGCTGAAGAAAACCAAGAGTATCTTAAAGAGAAATACGCTGATGCTCAAGTTAAATATGATGAAGCTAAAGAAAAGGCTGGTCAAGCTCATTTCAGAATGAAACAAGACTATCAGAAGGCTACTAAAGATGTCAAGGTGCATTATGAGAATGCCAAAGAAACAGGGCATCAGATCAAGAAGAAACTTGATTCAACCAAATGGCATATCATGGGTTGGTATTATTACATTCGTGGTAAGTTAGGTTGGGCTTCTGCCGAGGTCCAAGAACAGGCTCAAGACACTTGGAAATATATAATCCAATACTTCCCAAGTACTGATTTGGTTGAATATTTACGTGGTTATGGGTATGATTATCATTACTTATCTAGTTTGACTAGACCACAGTTGATACATTTGGCAGAAGCTCAGAATAAATTATTTATTGGACATGATTCTAGAAGTAAATGGGATAAATCGATCGGGGAATATTTAAGAGACACTGCTGAAGAAGCCCAACTTAAATTGGGATTGGAGAAGAAGGAAACATTTTGGGATAAGTTTAGGAATTTCTTTCTGTTTTTGTAAACTGCTATTGTTATTATTGTTCTAGTTGTATAATTTAAATTAGTGACTTTCTTATAGTATAATTTGTAGTATGAATTTGGTACGTACTATATTTAGCAATCGTGGTAAGTACTAAGAATTTTCAAATAACACCCTAAGGAGATTTCACATAATTTAATTATAAAATTACTATATAAACTAGTATATATCTAGTATGTTGGAATATTTAGTTAGCTGCATAAAGTTGTTTAACGGCATCAACAATACTGCGTTCAAGTGGGATATAATCAAAGGCAAGAATCTCTCTACTCTTTAACATGTTATCTTGGTGAGCAATTGCTTTTTGATCTTTGTGCTTATCTAAACTTCCTTTTGGAATTTTAGAATCGGGGAAATTTTCATTAATAATGTGAGCAACAGCTTCAAAGGAGAACCTTTCACTGACCAATACCAACCTTTCATTAGCGGCTTTTTCACTTTCAAAAGCAATAATATGCGCCTTGGCGACGTCTCTAACATCAATAAAACCATCACTTGTTTCGGGAATTTTATCACCAAGATTCAATTTAAGAATAGAATTAACTAGCTCAGTAGAAAGGCTCAGCTTTGACTTATCCCTTATTTCAAAGGCTTGAGGACCAAAAACATATGTTGGAAGCACAACCGAAAGATCAAATCCTGGCTGGTGTTCCTTCACAAAATCCCAAGCAGCCAATTCTGCAAATTTCTTAGATGCCATGTATCCAGAAAAACTATTTGCTAATCCTTCTTCCCAAGTAGTTGGATTCCAATCTTGCTCGGTATAAACCTTCTCTGGAGAAAAGTATTTATCCCACCCGTAGACAGCTGCGGCGGAGGAGGTAACGACTACCTTTTCCACTTGCGGAGCATATTCAACGATAGCTTTAAGAGCATTCTTAGTGCCCTCAATGGCAGGTTTCAATAAATCCCTTTCGATATCTTCAACTGCAAAAGAAACTGGAGAAGCAGTATGTAAGAACACGGTAACCTCTGGATGTCTCTTAAGAGCTTGATCAAAAGCTCCAGGTGAAGAGAGCTCAGGGACAACTTCATATGAAAACTTGTCAGAATTCGTTAACTCTTTTAACCATTCACCTTTAGAAGCTGATCTTACTGACCCGACAACATTATAACCACGTTCAAGTAATTGTTTGACAATATGTTGAGCAATAAAGCCAGAAGCGCCAGAAACAAATACGGACATTTTTAGTATTGTTGAAGATTTTTGAATAAAACTTTGATAACAATTAGGTTTAAGCAAAGTGAATGCTAGATCTAGGGAAGGTTATAGAGTCTATTTATACTTGTATTTCTGGCTGCACGATACGATACATTTTGCAGTCAAACAGATAAATGAGGTTTAGTTTTAATCTGACTCGGCCGTAATTTTTCGGAGCTATTACTCGATTGGGAAAAACCGAAAACGAGTCTTAGTTAGAAAAGTTTTGAAAACTTGAAAAGTCAAGATAACAATGTGCTTTAGCCACATTCTCCTTTTCAAATTGGTAATTTTACAATAATTGGTGGTTAAGGGTGAATATGATTACAAATAAGAATTGTTATTGTCCAACAGGTTGGCAACCAAGGATAGTCGTCGATAATTACCTTGTATTACATTCCATTGGAGAGGAAGATTCAGGTAATTTGTCAGCTTAGAAACATGTTTGTTGCAGGTTTCCCTGTGAAAGTGGTTTGTGAGAGGGGGGGATAAATCACAAGCACTGAATGGAATTCCTTTATATATATCCAAGCTTTTCAACTATGTCTCAACGAATCTTTGGCTGCGGATAACGGTGTTGTAAAGTAGGCATCAAAGGTATTTGGCTTTACATTGTAAGGCATTTGATTTTCATGAATTTTATTTGGGATTTTATGTCCTTCGTTTTAAATCCTAGGAAATGCAAGCAACGTTGTGATTTGTGTAGTATGGGAAAGCTAGAAAATATATAAATATGCAAACAATTCAAAGAAGTTTGACAACCTATATTGGAACTTTTGTCTATAAACGTACATTGCTATATTTACTTGGTAGCACTAATTTGCAGAACAGTATCAACAACACTATTTTCAAGAGAAATATAATCAAAGCCGAGGATCTTTCTAGTCTTTGACGTATCATCTTTGTGAACAGTTCCCTTTTGTTCTCTATCTTTTGTTAAATTACCTTTTGGAATCTTAGAATCTGGAAAGTTCTCATTGATTATGTGAGCCACACCTTCCAAAGAGAATTTTTCACTTACGAGTACCAATCTTTGATTAATGGCCTTGCTGTTTTCAAACGCGACAATGTGAGCCCTGGCAACATCTCTAACATCAATAAACTCACCACTTGTTTCAGGGATTTTATCGCTTGGGTTTAATTTAACAATAGAATTAATTAATTCGGCTGAAACATTCAATTGGGATTTATCCTTAATTTCAAAAGCTTGAGGACCAAACACGTAAGTAGGATTAACAACGGCAAGATCAAAACTTGGTTGGTGTCCCTTTAAAAAATCCCAAGCAGCTAATTCAGCAAACTTCTTAGAAGCAATATATCCTGAAAAATTGTTCTCTAATCCTTCTTCCCAAGTAATTGGGTTCCAATCTGCTTCAGTGTAAACCTTTTCTGGAGAAAAGTGGATACCCCAACCGTAGACAGCAGCAACTGAAGAAGTGATTACTACTTTTTTGATTTGTGGACCGTGTTCAACAATAGCTTTGAGCGCATTTATAGTTCCATTAATAGCAGGTTTAAACAAATCCCGTTCAACATCTTCAACTGAAAACGAAAATGGAGAAACCGTATGTAAGAACGCAGTAACCTCTGGATGTCTCTTAAGAGCTTGATCAAAAGCTCCAGGTGAAGAGAGATCAGGGACAACTTCATACGAAAACTTATCGGATTTTGTCAATTCTTTCAACCATTCACCTTTGGAGGCGGATCTTACTGAGCCGACAACATTATAACCACTTTCAAGTAATTGTTTAACGACGTGTTGAGCGATATAACCAGTAGCACCAGAAACAAAAATAGACTTTGAAGACATCCTTTATAATTGTTGTATATATTTAAATAAAATACGAATCTGTTATTGAATACTAAAAGATTTTAATAAAAAGTAATCCGGGATATAAAGTCTATTTATAGTTAACGTTCGTGGTATTTTAGATTTTGCAGTCAAATGCCGTTTTTTATTATTTAGTTGCGATTTTCCGAACCTTCTCGATTGGGAAATTCCGAGGCCGGATCGGAATAATAATCCCAAGTCAGGAAATCGCAAGTTTGACACCGAAGTGACATGAATCTTGTTTAGTGTTTCGCGGAAAATGCAAGTTCGGCGTATTTTGAAGGTATTCTCCTTGAGTAGGTGGTTAACTTCGGTTCCATTAATTGAATCCCGAGCCGAGTTAGGTGGGAACCCCACTCCCGGGAAACTTTTCAGTTCCCGATGAAGGGAAATAGAAGATGACTCGCTTGCCTTTGTTGGAGGACTGGTCTTGAAGTTGCTTTAGGAGGGTACATTGACTAAAATTGCTAAATTGCCATTGCTTTATTTCGAGGGTTATTTGAAGGAATGTTGTGCATACGATTTTTCTCACGAGTGATCAGTATGCCCCCAATAAACATCCAATGTTAAAAAATGATTTCAATTCCTTCTTAGCCGCATCTTCTTAGGGATGTACATTTTCTAGAGAATATTCAACGTGGAGGGTAGAGTAGTTAGAAGTAACTGCTTTGTTTAACCAATGGGTCTGCCCAAAAGGAATTGGAATTTATCGTATGTTCTATTTCAAAAGAAATCAAGGTGCTTAGTTCATTTATGGATATGGAAAGTAGGAAAGATTCCCGATGTTGACAGTGTAGATTTTGGACAACACTTTGGTTAATTTGTGACGAAATGAAAGAGCAATAGACAAAAAGTTATGGTCATATAAATTTATTAAAAATACAGCGATAGAATCGTGATCAATCATTTGTGCTATATTTGGTTTTGGAATCTAACCCTTTAATGTAGATCAAGTAACATTAAACCTCACGATGCAAGATATTTCCCAATCAGGAAGTCTACAGAACGCTTTGTTTTGAATTAATACGAATTGGGCAAAACACGATTCCTGCATAAACTGTAAAAATGATCAGAAAAAAAACACGAAAATCAAAATAAACACAACAGACCAGACACAGAAAAAAAAGCTGTTTTCAAGGGATTTTACCTCTTTTCTTTCATCAAAAGCAGAACTGTTCTACATTTCACTTATAAGAAACATTTCAACCAAACAATGAGAGAAGTTATCAGTATTAACGGTATGTGGTCTGATTACGAATGGGGACGAATGGGATCAAAATGACTCGATTGATTGATTGATTACTTACGATATTTGATTTGACAAATCGACAAAGTCCAGATCAAATTTGGAGACAAAATTCCACACGCCCTCAAAATGACAAGAAATGACTTGGTATACTAACACATTTTAATAGTTGGTCAAGCCGGTTGTCAAATTGGTAATGCCTGTTGGGAATTATACTCACAAGAACACGGAATTAGACCAGATGGTTATTTACAAGATGGATTAACTAGACCAAAGGGTGGTGAAGAAGGTTTTTCCACTTTTTTCAGTGAAACTGGTTCTGGTAAATACGTTCCACGTGCATTATATGTTGATTTAGAACCAAATGTGATTGATGAAGTACGTACTGGTTTATACAAGGATTTATTCCATCCAGAACAATTAATTGCTGGTAAAGAAGATGCCGCCAATAACTATGCAAGAGGTCATTATACTGTTGGAAGAGAAATTTTAGATGATGTTCTTGACAGAGTTAGAAAGATGTCTGACCAATGTGATGGTTTACAAGGTTTCTTATTCACCCATTCTTTGGGTGGTGGTACTGGTTCTGGTTTAGGTTCATTATTATTGGAACAATTATCTATTGATTATGGTAAGAAATCCAAATTAGAATTTGCTGTTTATCCAGCTCCACAAGTTTCAACTTCTGTTGTTGAACCATATAATACTGTTTTAACCACCCACACTACTTTGGAACACGCTGACTGTACTTTTATGGTTGATAATGAAGCTATTTATGACATGTGCAGAAGAAACTTAGATATTGCCAGACCAAATTTCAGTTCTTTGAATAATTTAATTGCTCAAGTTGTTTCTTCTGTCACCGCCTCATTAAGATTTGATGGTTCTCTTAATGTTGATTTAAATGAATTTCAAACTAACTTAGTTCCATACCCAAGAATCCATTTCCCATTAGTCTCATATGCACCAGTTTTCTCCAAGACAAGAGCTAACCATGAATCTAATTCTGTTTCTGAAATCACTCAATCATGTTTTGAACCAGGAAACCAAATGGTTAAGTGTGATCCAAAGAGCGGTAAATATATGGCTACTTGTTTATTATATCGTGGTGATGTTGTTACAAGAGATGTTCAAAATGCCGTTGCTCAAGTTAAACAAAAGAAGACTGTTCAATTAGTTGATTGGTGTCCAACTGGTTTCAAGATTGGTATCTGTTACCAACCACCAACTGCTATTGAAGGTTCTGAATTAGCATCTGCCTCTAGAGCTGTTTGTATGTTATCTAACACCACTGCCATTGCTGAAGCATGGAGAAGAATTGATAGAAAGTTTGATTTAATGTATTCCAAAAGAGCTTTCGTTCATTGGTATGTTGGTGAAGGTATGGAAGAAGGTGAATTTACTGAAGCTAGAGAAGATTTAGCCGCATTAGAAAGAGATTATATTGAAGTTGGTACTGATTCATTCCCAGAAGGTGAAGAAGAATATTAGATTTATCTATTATTTTGCTACAATTATCCGCCCTTGCCCTTCTTATTAATGTTTATTTTTAACTCAATTTCCTTCTAGTTCTTTCAGTATTTTGTGGTTTGGTGATTATACCCTCATCGTTTAAGGTGCATTATTCACTCTTATTATTGTGAGTGAATTTGCAATAGCATGAATTTAATTTTATAGTGGTTGAATTTTATATATTCTCTTTTTATCTCTTCTTTCAAGCTTATTCTCTTTAAGAAAATTAAATATATATTAATACTATTGATAGTAAGTGACTTACAAATCCATCATCCTTCCAAATTTGGGTGAATTCTCGCTTTAGTTGATTAAACAGTGGTGAACCTTTCACAATAAAACGGTTGTTGAGGAAGAAAAAAATATCTCAAATAAATTTAATTCACAGTCGGCAATAAAAAAATAGAATAGTCGTGTTAATTGTTCAAAGTCCCTGTTTGGTTTTATCATAAAAATTTCTTTTCGCTTCTTTTTTTTGGTGCTTTCTTTTTTTTTCATTCAGCAGCTAAAAGAGAGAGAGTCTTACAAATCTCCAATCATCAGATAAATCTATTAGGGGATTTCTTTATTGAGTGTTCTTCTTTTAACCGTGTACAGTGAGATATAATGGAAGACAAGAGAGAATTACTTAAGCAACCACTTCATGGTATCTACATTCCAATAGGGTTAATCTTATTTGGTACTTGGATCTTTGGCTGGGAATACATGCCATACAGCATTGGTTTCATTGCAATTGTCTGTTCATTTAAATTATATGAAGCTTATAATAGAAAGGCATCTTTACATAAGACAGTATGGAGAGACTTTGAATTAATTGACAAGACCATCATTGCCCCAATGACTTCCATATATAGATTCAAATTAAAACATGATGATGAAGTTTTAGATATCCCAACTGGGCATCATGTTGCATGTTGTTTTGATATTAACGGAAAGGATGAAATAAGATATTATTCCCCAATTTCTAATCAATTTGATGCTGGATTTTTTGATATTTTAGTCAAACATTATGAAAATGGTACAGTTACTAGAAGATTGGCCCAAATAAATGAAGGACAAACTGTTAAATTTAGAGGACCAGTTGGAAGATTGAACTATGAATCTAATATGGCTACCGAATTAGGTTTAATTGCAGGTGGTTCTGGTATTACTCCAATTTTGCAAGTTATTACCAGAATTATCACTACTCCTGAAGATAACACCAAGATTAAATTGATTTTCGCTAATGAAAGTGAAAAAGATATCTTATTAAAGAATGAAATCGATGAAATCGCCAAGAAATATCCTAATTTCGAAGTTTTCTATACTTTAACTCATGCTCCTGAAAACTGGAGTGGTGGATCTGGTTATGTCAGTAAAGAAATGGTACAAGAACACATGCCAAAACCTAATAACGGAAATAGAATCTTTGTATGTGGTCCACCGGGAATGAAGGAATCTTTACAAGATATTACAAATGAATTGGGTTGGGATAGTGAAAATGTATTCCTTTTCTAAACGAATGAAAGTAGAACGAAGTATGGCTTGGTTTTGTTGTTAGTTACTTTTTATTTAATATATTTCTGTGTAGATAATTGTTTCTAGTTCTTGTGAGTGATCATATATATTCTTTGGTATACAGTTAATTTTTAGTTAGTTTTAATTTATAGACCTATTCAAACCCCCAACGATCCGACAGCATTAGTAAAAAGTTATACTCTAGTTATTGGTGGCGAATATATCTATTTAGTAATATCGAACTTCCTCGATGATATCGTGGCTGCCTTTACGTTCCGAAGTAAAATCTAAATTGATCGAGATGAGATGAAATGCATTCCCAGGCTAATTCCAAGGATCTCCATTGTTGAAGAGAGCTTAAACTCTTCGATACTTCCTAATTGGGTAAGTGCGAAATTTCACGGGTTTCTCAAAAGATTTCGGATACCGGCGATTCCTCGTTCCATCGGAACGAACCTTCTCTCTATCTTGAAAATTTGATGGATATAAATACCCCACTGATACATCTTTCAGATAATCAATTCGTTCAAATATTCATATCCATCACTTAAGCAAAGCAATTCAAATAATTCTCACTCACGAAAATAAAAAATGACTTACTCTCCTGTTGAAATCCCTGGAAGATTTGGTTTCGGTACCATGTCAATGACTTGGACACCTCACCCTCCTCCAGTTGAACAATCTGTTGAAACTTTAAAATTCGTTACATCTCATGAAGAATTTGGTACTAAATTACTCAATGGTGGTGAATTTTATGGTCCAGACGATGTCAATTTGAAATTATTTCAAAAATTCTTTGAAGCCAGTGATCCAGAAATTACCAAGAACTTAATTGTTTCAATCAAAGGTGGTGTGGGTGCAAATTTAGCTCCTGATGGAAGTAAAGAAAGCATCACTAGATCAATTAAGAATGTTGCTTCTTATTTCCCAAAAGATAATCGTCCAAAGATTATCTTTGAGATTGCTAGGGTTGATAAAAGAGTCCCATATGAACAAACTTTAGAGTATATTGCCGATTTTGTCAAGGATGGAACCATTGATGGTATTTCCCTTTCAGAAGTTGGTATTGAAACTATTAATAAAGCAATTAAAGTTTTCCCAATTTCCTGCGTTGAGTTAGAATTATCATTATTTGCCCAAGATGTCATTAAAACCGGTATTTTAGCAGAATTATCCAAACATAATATCCCACTCATTGCTTATTCCCCACTTTGTCGTGGTATGTTGACTGATTATGCTGTCGAAAATGCGGACACCTTCCTTGCAAAGATTCCAGAAGGTGATATCAGACATCATTTTGATAAATTCCAACCGGAAAACTTCAATCATAATCTTCCAGCATTAAAGGGTTTATACAACTATGCTCATGATGTTAAAGGAACTTCTCTTGAATCATTGGCACTTTCTTGGATTTTAGCAGTTTCTGGAGCTAAGAACTTTAGAGGTGTTGATAAAGTTACTCATATCTTACCAATTCCAAGTGGATCTACCAAAGAAAGAGTGACTTCAAACTATTCAAACTTTGTTGAATTGACTGATGATGATTTGAGTGCTATTGATGCAATTTTTGAAAAGCATCCTATTAGAGGTTATAGATATACTGCGCAATTGGAAGACACCTTGTTCCAATAAATTCGTAAGTTATATAGTTATATTGCATAAATATGAAGATGTCTTTGTTTCAATTGATCGACACAATTGTATGAAAATTAACATACAATTAAAGATAGCTCTTTGCATAGAAATTGGTTCACTCTCTTTGAAAATTGTGGTAGGAAAATCCGAAACTGCCAATCTGTAATTAGTCATGAGGTTAGGAAGTTTGGCAATTTGCGATTTTTCAACTTAGAGATGGCAAGAAGATAAGTTCTTCTCTCAGATAACCAATAATCTGTATCAATTAACTTTTTGTTATTATTTCTTGCGTACCGTTATAACTGGTTTTGCTTTGCTGACCAAGAAACTTTGCAAGTCTAAAATGTAAAGAATAACCGAGGTTTGTGGAAAAATCCGCAGCACCAAATATTCCCAGATGATTGGTTTCCTCTAGGTTAGGTTGACCTTTTACAATTTAATAACTAACAATTACTATCTGTTGTCAAACAAGGCGGTACATTCAAAGCATTAAGCAGCCTTAATCCTGAAACTTTGGTCTATCGTTCTATAATTAATTCAATTCCAAGAGCTTCGATTCCCCCCTATTTTCCGAAATGCCGTACTACGTGGAACATTGCCTAAATAAGGAATTCGACAATGAGTGCTATGACGAGTTGGATTTTTAAAAACTTCAAATTCACCGAGAGCTTCTATGTTTCTTCTTCCAATTTAGTTAATGATGAAGTCATTAATAATGTGGTTATTTGTATTCTTGGCTGCTCAATTGGCTACTGTCCTCGCTTTTTCCCATAGACAAGTCTACTTCGATCAAAGTACGAATGCGGCATGTATATTAGTCGAAAACCCAACCGAAAATACTAAATTTGTCCTCGATGTGAAGAACGTATCCCAGCTGGTTCCCCTTGTTCTTTTTAAATACCATGATTTAGCTAACTTTACAAATCTCCCAAATTTTAATCACTTCGTTGAAAAGTCAAACATCGGTGAGTTTCAGATCGAAGACCCAACTACTTATGGAGTAGAATTCAATTACCAGCTTGCAAACTACTCGGGAAATTTATATCCTAAAACATATATGAACAAGACCGTTACTACTGATGAAGTAATTGAATATCCAATAGAGCAGGAAGGAGTTTATTGTGTCTACTTTCCATTGTTCAGTGTTAGTTCTCTAGTCTATCCAAAAGGAAATCATGCCTTATTGAGAGTGGAGAATGAGTCGACTCCAATCTTTTTGAAACATGAATTATCAACCCATCTCAAATTAGCGATTGTTTATGGAATTATGTGGTTATTTCTCCTATTTATTTCCCCTGTCATTCCTTATGCGTCAAACATGACAACATGGCCCTACGTACCAAAAGTTCTCCATTTTATCATTAGAAGTAATTGTGCTTATTATGTACTGTTTGCTGTCATGGATTTTATAGTCTTGGACATCTATCCTAGTGAAGAGCTTTATTCATTTATGAGAAATTATTATGCTGATGTCCAGACAATTTTGATTAATTTACAAGGATACTTGTTCTCCTTGATGTATGTTGGTGGGGCATATAGGGATTTAGATAAGATGAAACGAACTAGAAGGGTTTTTAGCTTCGTATTCTTAGTACATGCTATTTCTATGGTTGCTGCAAACCAATTAATGAAATCTACAAGGACCTCAACCGAGATTACGTTTGAAGATACTACATATGAAATCCTTCATGGGTCTATTTTGGTCAATTTGGCAAATAAAAACACGACAATTGAAAGTAGTAGTGTTTTTGTAAAGAGATTAATAACATTCTGTACGCTAGTTCAAATTCTAACTGGATTCGTCCTTCAATTGCAATGTTTGCTTTGTGGGATCAAATTGAATAGATATCTCAAAAAGAATAATCAAAAGAATCTTGCACGTCCAATGTTCTATTCTATTCTTTTCCACTTGATAGCATGGACCTTCATATTCAGGCATATGTTCATCATGTTAGCCATGGAAATTAAATTAAGTGGTGTTTTCGATGTGGGTGAAATCCTTTCAAGAATGGGTGGTATATGTCAGACCCATAAAACCAAATTACTTGCGGTGGATTTATTTGAAATTATTCTTGTCTGGTTGATATGGCCTTCGCGAATGCATTTAATTGTCAAAAAGGTTGAGGATAGCATCGAAAATAACCATGATATAAGCATGGAACAGAGTGAGAATGGGAGGGTTGCCAATAAGGAAAAAGAGAAAACAGAATCTTCTAAGCTATCCAAACGAAGAAGTTAAAATAGTTTTATGTAGAAACAATTTTTTTGTATCCTTAATTTATGTGTTTGCAAGTGTAGAAAACTTTCAAGAGCCTTAAATGGTTCCAATCCTTAAAGCTTCAGTTTAGTAAAAAGAATAATATTGAAAGTAGTTTGCAATCGATATAAGTTTATGGGTTTAAATTTAAAAAATAACGACAACTGCAGGACTCGAACCTGCGCGGGCATAGCCCAAAAGATTTCAAGTCTTTCTCCTTAACCGCTCGGACAAGTTGCCTGAATTCATGTTCCAAAATATTTTTCAGGCTAGGCGATTCTGAATTTTCAAATTAATTTCTCGATAACTAAAGGTGATAAGATCTCATCAACCGATGCACGTCCTTTACAAGAACCATTTTACATGTATCAGGCAACTAAAACTTCAAAATAATTTGTAGTTATTCAGTTTCAAAGATTTGAAATTTTAAAAATATGCGCTACCATTATTTTCCTTGCTTCATTCTTCCTTCGAAATTTCTATGAAACAGGGTTTTAATTACATAAATCCCGTTTTCTTTCTAATCTATTTTAGTTATATTACTCAAATATAGGGTTTCTAAGAATATTTGGATTTTGTTCATGCCATGTTTTCTTAAAAATTGTGCTGATTTTCTCACAAATTGTAATTTTAACACAAATATTTGCAACCCATTGAAAGTGAGCAGAAATGTTTAAAACTGAAGGTCCCTGCAAACGCTTTTTGGATTCTATGAATGATACATCTCTTGTGCTTTCTAAAGATATAATTTCAATATTAAAAAGCAAAAAGCGGTCAGATAGAGAGATTTTAAAACCAATAAAACCCCTAGAAAAACTAACTTGAAGGGAGCTTATGAGATTGATCGAGAATTGATTGGTATTATAAATACAAATGGTCACCCAGACCCTCCCCACTGGTTTATATCTATATAGTAACAATAATGAAAGACAATTTTTTCTATTATATAGTGTAGTATAAATATAAGGTATACACATTCCAACAAACTCTTTGGTATACGTGATGTAAACAATCTGACAATTTAAGTCGTTCTCTCAAAACGTCATTGCCATTCTTGTCTAAAAATACCTAATCGCTTGTTATATTCATCAAGAGCTACGCTTAATAACTCTTTTACCTCCTCTTGTGGAACCTGTGCCAAGCTGATTTGGTCTATCATATCAAGCGCCATTTCTTGTTCCTCTAAACTGCTGAGTCCGTGTTTAGTTTGATGCACATAAGACAAAACTGTTTCATCCAATAGAGGTTTTTGATGCTCTTTATCTGTAATATACACGTATAGGTAATATGAAAAGAAGTCTCCATAGTCCTTAAATTTGTCGGGAGACAAAGTTAACAATCGTTCATGTCCACCCGGATACATAAATTTTTCATACGCATAAGCCATGGATAAAGCCAGACTTAAATCTTTCAATTTATCAAAGAAATAAAGGACTTCGTCAACAAATAATTCTAGGATAGGATCTTGATCGAGGAAAATCCAGAAACCAACTTTTAACTCACAGAATTTTAGATGTTGCTTGCTTTGTTTAATGACATACCGGAATGCCTCCAAAATATCGTTTCTATTTATATCTAGGATATTCTCTTTTTTTAGGATTAGATATCTATGTTCAAGTAGGTATACAATTGGTTTGTAATTATGTTCACTTAACGGTAAATGTTCAGTCCTATGGAAAAACATATTGAAAATCAGGCATTGGGTTTGGTAACGCTTTGTCAGTCTATAGTATTTTTGGGGAATAGTATTATTATTTGTACTAGGAAATTGCTCCGAAAGTTGAATATCATCAAATAGGCTAGGTTCTAACTCCTCAAATATACGTACGAGTAGGAAAGTCCCTACCTTTTCACGTAGTAGCTGCCGTGCATACATTTTGTTGATATAGAATTAGATATTGGAAACATTATTGATTCACCTTTTAGTAAGATTCTTCAAATTTATATATTCATTTTAGATACAAGATCGGCTCATATTTACGACTCTTTAGCACGAATAGGTGGTTGTTGTAGGTTGCAAGGTATCATAAAAAGAATTTCTCAGAGGAAAGCATGGGTATGCAAAATAATGCGATGAAAATAGTTGATAAAAGATTTGGTTTAATCAGTCACAGATTATTCTGGTTCTGTTCTAAACAAAGATCAAAAGCAACCAAGAGCTTGATGAAGGCTGTTTAAACTCTCCCCTGAATAGATGCCGCAACAGAGGGCAAAACAAATTTAGCAGTAAATTGAATACCTTGTATGAATGACATTCAAATATACGTCCTTATAATATCTAAAAAAAACTCTAGTCATGTCGTATTTGACAACATACTCTGGTATGGAATTACTTCCACACCCGAACCGAGCAAGATGCTTCTGTGTACCTTCAAAATACTGCAATTATTTCTTTTTGCATCCTATACGTTCCAGATCAACCGTTGAGATTAACCGTTGAAATTAGCCGAAAATGTGTACCGATGTCCGACCCCGAGTTTATGACCCAACCAAATGATTCAAAGGGAGTCACGCAATTCAATCTGGGGAAATAAGGTTGGATTTATTGATTCTAATTCGTCTTGTTGTTTTCATCAATTCCTCACGATCAAACATCTATCAGGGAAAGATAGCCGATTTGTAGTTATTCGGTTAAATAGCATTTACGTATAATACTATAGACAATAGCTAGTTGACTGGCTTGGCGTGTAAGGTGGTGACACCATTGCTTAACTTAAATTTTAAATCTATGATTTCCTCTGCATTTATCATCTTGTTGTTCGAGGTGGCTTAAAACCTTATTTATTTGTTTGTGGATACGGATAATCAATTCCACTTCAAAGGAGTGACATCTCCTAAAACCTTATTAGAAGTAAAAGCAATAGGTTCAAGTAGTTTTACTCAATGCTAGTGAAGTTACAAGAGATTATGAAAAAGATTTGCTTTACCTTGATTAAGCTTTCGGAGTTAACCGAAGAAACCACATTCAACTTTCACCCAATTTTGGAAGACTATAAATTCTCAGACATGAGGTTTGATCGTGCAAACAAACTGCAAACCTAATCAGGTGACTCAGAATACTAAGCCGCTGACTTTGAAGTTAATTGGGGCTATGAAAAATTGCATCAACGGTGCTTAGAAGATTTATTTAACATTTGTAGCCACGCTGCAGTTGAATCTCTTGATGCTTGCGGTTCTTCGACGTATTCAAGATATAAGTCTCTCTCTTGGACAGTTTGCCACAATTGCCGGTATTTGCCAGGTTTGATCTGATGTTAGAAATGAGCTTTGCACGAATCCTTAGGAGAGCCTAACATTATTGCACCGTTGAGATGTTTTCACGGGGGTCGTAGAATAGCTCGTAAAGTGGTTTCCAATCATAAAGTCAGGATAGTGCGCTTAGAAGACGAAGAATAGTGCCAATAAGTCCTTGTTCCCGTCGGATATTCGCTCTATAATTAATGTAGCGTTCCTATATCGTTTACGAGAATTGAACCAGAAGGAGAGAACCAATAGCAATTTCGTATATTCCTCCGCCATCACAAAACAGCGACATTGAAAGCGTCAATTCCCTCCATTTACTCAAGATATGCTACTATATTATCACAGACGTAAGCTCCTTTGCTAAAAGGCCCCACAATACATCTGTACAATTTTTCACAAGACCAAACAGAGATGGATCTTTGATATCCCAGTTTCGTAAGGGTCACTCCATCCTCAATTGCTTGTATTGTCATAGGAAAATTATGTCAGTCAATGAAAACAGCACAAAAATAATCACAAAATGTAATCACAACGCTCTGACTTAATAGGGATCCATGTAATCATCTACCTTTCTCTTCTTAGGTGCAAAAAAAACATTAATACGACTGTTTCAAAAAGAAATGTAAATGTTAAAGGTGTCAGTATTCGTCGGAAGAATAGCACTTGCATTTTGCGTGCTCTTGCTAGGCTAACTTTCTCAATATCAAATTGATAAAGAAGAAAAAAATTGCCAAGATCTTTTAATAAATTATGCAGACTATTGTGGGCCTTAAATCACTTGTGTAAATATGAAGGTTGTAGCTAGTTTACGGGCTATGCTTCTCGATTTTTGTCTATGAAGCTAGTGATTTTTTTTCTTTGGTTGCAAGTAGTATAGGTTAATACTTTCCGAATTATTTATCTATCGCTTTGTTAGGCTTGGAAGTTGTGATGGTCTTGGTTTTTGAGTCATCTGTTTGAGAATGACACAAGCCACCATCCTCACTTAAATCAAACGTTCCCTAGCATATACGAAAAAAATTGATAGGGTATTATTCATTGTTTAATTATAGAAACAATTTCAGCTTTAGATCCGAACAATAATTATAAAAAATAAAAAGAGTTCGCAATTACGGTGATCATTCATTGTTTTGTGCCTATTTCAATTTATCAGACCTACTCCTCTCTTCATCCCCTAGTATCTCTCAAGATTCACACTCCCCCGATACCTATATAATATAATATCTTTTCTATTTCTCCCCGAATTTTCCAAATAGAAGTATTAAACCAACATCTCTCTTTCTCTTTAATTTTAATTGAACCCCACAAAAATGAGTCGCAGAGACCGATCCGAAAATCGAGCTATGCTCGATCCCAATTATGACACAAGCTATCAAGGTCCAGAAGAAGATGCACGCTCTAACTTTATGTTTCTGCAAGGGTCAGATTTATCCCCACTCAGACCAGACCAATTCTCCAGTATATCCTCCGGCATTGAAAAAGATGATGAAGATGACTTGGAATCCCTAGATTTCGAACGTCCTGCACCATCATATCGCCCTAACCGTACAGACACAGAAGGATATTCTGATAGACCCATATTTGACACTACCAACATTCCAGCTACCAATCCGTTTTCTGGTGGCGAAGATTATGAAATGCAAGCTACTGGATGGAGGTTTGGGAGGTATAGACCCTTTGCATCGTCTAGCGAAGAATTCGATAGACCATATAAT
Organism: Hemisphaericaspora xylofermentans; assembly: GCA_002105455.1. NCBI lineage: Eukaryota > Fungi > Ascomycota > Pichiomycetes > Serinales > Debaryomycetaceae > Hemisphaericaspora > Hemisphaericaspora xylofermentans. The sequence continues at coordinate 45,705 of NDXA01000028.1, read as the reverse complement.
AGAGGTTCGCAACAGCCACGGCACGATTATGGCCAATTCAAAGGTGATGAATATGAATTGACCATTGTCCCCCAAGCTCCACGTGAGATGGGTTATGGTGAGCTGGAAGCTACTGTACATGATGAATATGCAGATGAAGTAATGGACTACAGCGGTGAAGGAGGTGAGAAGGAAAAATCCAAAGCTCAGGCTTCTCCATTCAAAGCTATAAATGGGCATTTGGTGTTGGATTGTCCTATGGCAACTGAGTTGTTAGCTAAGTTACCTGATTATAAACCAGGTGTTGAAGATGGTGGTTTTGGTAGAGAAGTTTCGTATATGAGATATACCGCTGTTACCTGTGGCCCATCAAATTTTTATCGACAAGGATACATTCTTAGACAGATTAATTTCCAACCTCCGAGAGAAACCAAATTGATGATTGTGGTTACTATGTATAATGAAGATGATGTTTTGCTAGGAAGATCTTTACAGGGTATTTTTCAGAATATTAAACACTTTGAAGAAAAGACGAAATCGAATGTTTGGGGTAAGGATTCCTGGAAGAAGATAGTGGTGTGCATTGTAAGTGATGGTCGTACCAAGATCAATCAAAGAGCTCAGGCATTATTGGCAGCATTGGGTGTATACCAAGAAGGTTTAGCTCGAAGTTTGGTCGATGAAAGAAAAGTGCGAGCTCACATTTATGAATATACAACCAGAGTTGGAATAAAGGAAGTTAATGGCGGTGTTGTCAAATTAACTACTGATGATACTGTTCCCGTCCAAATGTTGTTCTGTCTTAAGGAAACCAATGCCAAAAAAATCAATTCCCACCGTTGGTGCTTTCAAGCATTAGGACAAGTGTTAAACCCAGAAGTGGTGGTTTTGATCGACGCTGGTACTCAACCTTCAGGTAGGTCATTGTATAGGTTATGGAAAGAATTTGATCGTGATCATCGTGTCGCTGGTGCTTGCGGAGAAATTAAAACCTTGAAGAAGCCAATGCAAATGCTCACGAATCCATTGGTTTATGCCCAAAATTTCGAATATAAGATTTCAAATATTTTGGATAAACCAACTGAATCAGTTTTTGGGTTTATTTCTGTTTTGCCAGGTGCTTTCAGTGCATATCGATACATTGCGTTGCAGAATGACATTCATGGTCAAGGTCCTTTAGAAAAATACTTCAAGGGTGAATTCTTGCATAAAGATGAAAATGAGAAACTAGAGGAGGACGATGATGAGTATGAAATGAAAAAGGCCATGTTAGAGAAAGAAGCTGGTATTTTCACGTCCAATATGTATCTTGCAGAAGATCGTATTTTATGTTTTGAACTAGTCGCGAAAAAAGGATGTAACTGGTTGTTACGTTATTGCAGGACTGCGTCTGCAGCAACCGATGTTCCCGAAGGGTTAGCTGAATTCATCTTGCAAAGAAGACGTTGGTTGAATGGGTCATTTTTTGCAGCCATTTATTCATTGGCCCATTTCCCAAAAGTATGGAAAAGTTCTCACTCCTTTGGTAGGAAATTCTTTTTACACCTTGAATTTCTTTATCAATTTACTAATCTTGTTATATCATGGTTTTCATTATCTTCATACTTCTTGGTGTTTAGAATCTTAACCTTGGCATTGACCGATCCAACATTAGGTTTCGCCCCAGGGAAAGTGTTTTCGGTTATATTCCTTTGGTTATATCTTACGTCTATTCTTACTACCTTGGTATTGAGTTTTGGTAATAAGCCAAAGGGGACTGACAAATTCTATCTTTTGATTGTTATATTTTTTGCTATTTTGATGCTTTATATGATTTTTGCAGCCATTTTTTTGGGTGCTAATGCGATCGATCAAATCGCAAAACTGACGGAACAAATGACATTTGGAACCATATTGAAAAATCCTGAATTTAGAAACTTAATCGTTGCTACTGTTTCAACCTATGCTTTATATTTCTATGCATCATTCATTTATTTGGAACCTTGGCATATGTTTACATCATTCATTCAATATCTTTTGTTGTCACCATCATATGTCAACATTCTTAATATTTATGCATTCTGTAACATTGATGATATGTCATGGGGTACTAAAGGTGATACTGGTGGTGCATCATTAGGTGAAGCCAAGCTGAAGGAAGATGGTACTTTCGATGTTAACGTTCCAATTTTGACTGAAGAAATCAATCGATCATATATTAATGAACTTAATAAAATCAGTGCGCCAACTCCAGCGGAAGAAAGTAAGCCAAAAGAAAAAGAAAAAAAGGGTAAAGATTATTATGCATTTGTGAGATCTATGACGGTGTTGATTTGGTTAATTAGTAATTTTATGATTGTTGGTATTGTTTTACAAACTGGTGGGTTTGATGAATTTGTTAATCCAGAGGAATTTGCAGCCAGTAAGATTAATAGAGGTAATATATTTATGACTGTAATTTTGTGGCTTGTTGCGGTGTTGGCATTGTTTAGATGTATTGGATGTACTGGTTACTTGTTGCAAAGGGCTTTCAGACGTGATAAGAAAAAGCAAAAGATGAAGTTTGGGACAGTATGAAATTAGGGAATGGGAAGGTATATTATTAGTGTAAGTTTTAGTTGTTTAGGTCTGTAGTTAAGTTAATTTTGTTTCAAAGTGAGGAGATTTATTGTAGACAACTGGAATCTTGTAGTTCTGTTGTATTAGAAGGTTGCGTCTTAAACCGAGTTATGCCATTGCTACTCAAACACGTAACCTTGCGAAAGTATTGTTAATATCAAGTGAGGCAATACACATTGATAAGGGCTAAGCTGCAATTGACACTAAACAGAAATTTATAATCATGAACATAAATCCGAAAGTTGCATGATGAATACCCAAGATCTACATCATATTGAGTACATAACAGCTTCATCCATTTAGATCTAATTATTTGAAAAAGAAAAGCGATTTGAACTTAATTAATAAGTCAAGAATTTCTTTTTGGAATCAATCAGGTGTTGCGTCATAGAAATTCGTATATTTACTGTTAAATGTTGCGATATTAAACAAAATTATAGATGAAAAATTTCTTAGTTTTATCAAAGAATTTATGATAGACTAAGGTTATGGAAATTGTGTTAAGTATTGTTAGCTACAACCGAGCAAACCACAAAAGAGGTTCCCCAAAATCAATTATGCACAAAACGAGAGAGAGAAGTCTTTGACGTTGAATTTTTACATTCCAAGCAAGATTTGGTTTTTAATACGCGTCCGTTTGAAACATAAAGATCTGAAACATTTTTTATTCAAATGAGAAACGTTATAAAAGAGGCCGATACAGAAAAAGGAAGGCAATGATAAATAAAACCTGTGTAAAGAAGTTGATCTGATTGAAAAGTTATATGTAACAATGATCAAATGTCTAACAATAGCTGGCTCCTTGGGTGTGACAGGGGTGGACCAATTAACCTTCAAGTTGTGTCGTCATCTAATAAATTATAAAGGGGCGTAGTACACAATATCTCTCGTTGATAAAACCTTTTTTTTTCACTTTCATTTATGTAACCATTTCTATTTTAAGTAAAATTATTAAAAAAAAAATTCTCGAGTAAAAAAAAAAATAAATTTAAAATTTAAACAAAGAAAATAAAAAAATATTATTTATGAATCGTGAATTTATTTTTAAATTTTTATCAACAAATTTTGATTTATTTATATGGGAGAATTTATATGTATGTATGTATAAACTATAACTATAACTACAACTATAAATCACATAATCAATTTTTTTTTAAAAAAAATTAAAATTGAATTCAAAATTCTTTACAACCAAAAACTTCCCAAATCAATTAACTCTATTTATCATAGCTATATATATATATTATTACTACTACTACTATTACTAATAAAGAAGATGAAGATACTATTATGGTTTATATATCTTATAAAGATTAACTTACTACAACTAATAATTAACAATAGTAGAAATAATGATTTAAATATCAACTATTTGGATAGTTCCATATTTAATAAGCAAGTAGTGGTACCTTGTAAGACTACCACCAATGATAATGATAACCATAGTCATAGTGTATATAATAACCATTTAAATAACTTTACAGATATACCAATATATATGGAATTATAACAACAACAACAGTTGTACACCAAATGAATCATAATAACCCAATCTCTTAATTGAATCAACTTCATTAACCCATTTCTTTCTGGTTAAGATCATATCCAATTCATCAATTGTACATTTCTGTTCAATTAAACACATTCTAAACACCAGTTCACATTTCTTCTTCTCTCGTTGAACTTTTTCAATTGCTCTTTCACGTAATCCTCCATTACTATTGGCAATATTCATGGCACTTTTAAGTAATGTCTTGGTATTATTCATCAATACTTGTCGATTGTTATCGGATAAGTCATATCCTACCATTTGACTTCTTTGAAGATCAAGATCAGCCCTAGCAATCATCACTCCACTCAATTGACATATTAAACTACCTAATCCTTCAGAACCATTGGCTGGTGATGTACGTTTCTCTACAAGTTGAAGATTAAGTAATTCTTGGGCAAGTTTAAGGAAATTTGATTGTTCAGAAAGATATTTCCATAATTGTGATTGATCGTAGCTAGTGATGGATTCTCTTTCTAATAATGTTTGAATATTGTCTGACGCAACCATATATCGTTCGGGGATGTGTGGAAGGAGGGTATTATTATCCGCTTTCCACAACTCAATAACTTGTTCAATATTGGTGTATGAGAGTCCTATAATTAGGGTCTTTGCAATGATTAATTGATTGATATGTTCAATTCCAAGGTTTTCAACCATTGGATTGGGATTCTGGGCTTGAATACTGAAATTATCAAGTAATGTACCAGTTGTATTATCACAAAGGGTTAATAAATCATTAGTTAATTCATTTATATATGAGATTTGAATGTTTGGAGTTTCATATATTGATTGAATTAATTTATAACCAGCAAGAATTGTGTCATAAATATCAGTAGGTTGGATAATGACTTCTTCACTTTCATATTCTTCTTGTTTCGTCTCTCTTCTCTCTCCATTGGTGGTGGTATGGGTGGTGCTATTAGAACTACTTATACTCCCACCATTCTCAATCTCATTCAATTCTTGAATAAATAAATCCAAATCCCTACATTGTCTTCCAATCAAGTTCCCAAATACTTCAGCTGCTTTTTTATATATCCCAATCACTTCTTCTATTCCCATCTCATCATTCTCTTCTTCTAATAGTTCAGAATATGCAACTCCTAAATTATACAACAAATCCCCATCCCCATTCTCATCACCACCACCACCATTACGAATCGCAGCTTCATGCAACCCAACCACCTCCCTCAAATCCCCACACAAAACCGAGCTGTCCCTCCCCCCACTCAACTCCGGCACATCATCCAATGTCACCAACCCTTCACAATCCCGCCAGATGTTCCACACATGATATCGTAACCTAACAGAATTATATACCGCCTCAGGTATCCTATCACCACCACCACCAGAAGAGAGGGTGTTGAGATAGGATGTGTGGGCAAGTTGGTAGAATCGGAGTGATTTTGGGATGTTTGAACCTAGCCATCTGTCACCTGATGATTCATTTTCGTGTGCGATTGTGAGGTGGTCTTGGGGAGTTATTGGGGTGGTGGTAGGGGTGGTTGTGGTGGTGGATGGGGAGGTGGATAGGTTTTGAAGTAGGTGTTTTGGAAGTTTGGGGGTTTTGTCTAGAGTGGAGGGGGGGTGTTAGTAGGTTGTGCTTTGGGGTGGGTGTGGTGGTGAGGTTACTTACTTTTAGAAGACATATTGTTGGGTATAATTGGTTGGTTGGTTGGTTGGTTGGTTGGAGTGATGACTTCATTTTACAAACAAAATTGAAGACGCGTTAATTTTTCATCAACATCAACACCAACAATCAACTAACTAACACATCCAAGAGGAACAACAACAACAACCACTAAAGGGAAGAAGAAATAGTGATGACAACAACCACACCCAAATACCGTTCACTTCATGAACTTCCATCACCAACAGAAGTAGCTACTACTCCCATCCGGGTCAAACTCCCCATTCTTCTCTTGGGACTCTTCAAATCCAAAACATCTCCCCATGCTTCAATAATCTTCACCGACTTAACTCCAATTCTTCATCCAACAACATTCATAACCCCAAATGAATTGACTCCCCAAATAACTAAATCGACCTACAAAATAAACACCATAACCATTGACACAACTCAACTTTTCAATTGTTCAATATCAATTTCACAATTTAATGAGATTCAAAAGGATTTACGTAGTTTTATGTCAAGAGGTGGAGGAGATTTCGTGACTATTAGATGGACGAACCTAACGTCAGATTTCCAATTTGCTAAAATTGACATGAGATTAACTTCTTCAACGGAAGAAAATGGCGCGTTGGGTGGTGAGTTGGTTGCGATTGAGATTGCAAAACCTCAAACTTTCCATGACATGTTTGGACCTCAGAATGGTGATGATGGGATTTATTTGGCTATTAGAAGTTTGGTAGCCCGTTTAGAATTATTTTCTAAACCTCGTTATTTTAGTATTATGAGTAAGACGTATAATTTATCAAGATATTTGGACGTCCAAGAGACTCAAGTGAAGTTGGAGTCGCAATATGTACCGACAGTAGGACCGCCATTAGTGGAGAATAAGAGAGAGAGAGAAATACTAGAACAACATCAGCAACAAGGACAATTGGGGCTAAAGAGGAGACATACTGGTAGTGATTTATTATTTGGAAATCATCACGATGATCTGGGGGATACTCAGGCTGCATTGTTCAATACTCAACCGGCTCCTCCTCCTCCTCCTCCTCCACAAACAGCTCCAGTTGATCATGCAGAAGTTACATTTTCAGAAATGATGATTCCACCTTCTTCTCCATCACAACCGATGATGGCACAATCAACCACTACAACCATCACCACCACTGGTTCAGTCACTCCATCATCTACCCAACAAGAAACTCGCCCAGTTGTAGTCCCATCACCTCCACCACCTCCTCCTCCTCCACCACCAACAACCACAATGCAATGTCCACAAACTCAACCACCCCCAGAAACTCACCCCCAACAATTTTCAACAACCACCTCCACCCCATTGTCAACTCTACAAATTCCAAAAACCCTCCAACCCAATTCCCAACAATCCCACCACATCCAATCCTCCCAACAAGAACTCGAAGACACAACCCTTCCAGCATCATCACAATGGTCTCTCCAGGCCTCACAGACAATCTTGACTCGCACATCCATCAACCGACTCCAAAACCTCCCTCTTCACTCTCCACAATCCCCATCAGGCACAGGCACGACCTTCCAAATCGACGCCAGGATAATCGGAACGATCCCACAGGGAGGCAATATGGTGGTCATAAAACCCTATTTACGCACTGTGAAATTCGCCCCTGTGAAAATCGTCCTTCGTGACGAGACCCGAATGATGATTGTCGAGTTAAGGAGTGAGGAGGAGGTGTGTAGGTTTGTGGGTGTGCGGGAGGTGGAGGAGATTATGAATGGGGGTGTTTTGGCGGGGTTGGAGGGGAGATTGGCGGGTTTGCTTGGGAGATGTGATGTGTTTCGGAAGGTTAGGGTGTGTAGACGGGTGGATTATGGGATGGAGGGGATGGAGGGGATGGGGGTTTGGTATTGGGGTTTGGAGTCTTCTCTTGATGATTTGATTGAGAATAGATAGATTGAGTTTTTGAGAAAAGATATTATGGAAGTTGTATGAAATCTTAGAAGAGAGATAGAAGAAGAGATGATGATGATGATGATGATGATGATGATGATGATGATGGGTGCCCCTTCCCCTGACCCCCCACTCTATTCAAGTAGAGATGTTTAATGCCGATAGATAAGTGAAGATATTTGGGATATGTTTAGAGAAATCATGTACTTTTAAGTGTAGATATATATATAGATGTGACTAGATCTTGGAATACAGCGGCCATATTGAGTGGTATCATTCTCTGATCATTTCTAGGCAGAGTAGATGTCAATATACGTTATATATGGATGCACTTCCCAATAATATTGATTGGAAAGGTACAATGTACGGTATACAACTAACAATGAATGAAGTCTTCTTCTATATTTTCGTAACAAATTACCTTTAATTTATTAAATATTAAACTAACTATACAAAGTAAAACCGATTAGATTAGATGTAACCGATTCTGTTAGCAACATCCAAAGCATCATGGTCAGCAGTTAATCTAATATAAGCCTTCTTAGTACCATTTGGTCTAACTAAAGTGTTAACATATAAGACATCAACTTGATATAATTCCTTAACAGCAGCCTTAATTTGGTGCTTGTTGGCCTTTAAGTCAACTTGGAAAACTAAAATGTTACCATCTTCAACCTTCTTCATGGCAGTTTCACTGGCAATTGGAGCTTGAATGATCTTGTATGCATCTAATCTGTTGTAGTGAGGAACTGATTTACGTGCGTATTTTGGAGATCTGGTTAATTTTAAAGTTTGTGGTAATCTAAAAGTAGTGGAGGTTCTAACTTTTAAAGCCTTGGAGGCATTGGTACCCTTTAAAGCGGCTTTCTTGGCAGCGGTAGCTTTGGTGTTTGCTAAAAGAAAAGAATGTTAGTATAATGAACTTTGAACTATTTGGGGTTGGGTGTTTGTAGAGAATCCATTGTTTGGAGCAGGTGGTAATGGGAGGGAGGAACAAAGTGATGAGAGAAAACGAGTGTGTGCTTTGGGTTAAATGATGATATGGGGGGGAGAAGTATATTGCTTGCTATATCTTGTAAAAATTATGACAATTCTCATCGTGAGTCTTGATGTTGTAGATGTTGAGAGATATCTCATTATTGATGATCTCATGAGCCCAAGGTTTCTTCATTTATAGTAACTCATTTTTTTGTAGTAGATGGATGCTTCATGTAGTAGATACGTTACTTCTTTGAGTTTATATCCTTAGATCCTATCTTTCATATGGTTCCCATCTCATGGCACACACGTTGAAAACTTTTTCATCATAATCATCATCGCTTTTCTAACTCGCTTTCTTTTCATATATATATATATATATAAATATTATATCCCTTTTTTATTATACAAAAGTTCACTTGATAACCACTATATTTAAGCATGAGTGGCATACTTATTAACAATCTCATCAAATATTTGATCCTTTTCATGTAAATCAACAACATATTGATGTTCAGGATTCAATTTAATCAACTCACTCAATAACCCACCCACATTGTTCCCATTATTAACCAAATAATCAAATGTAATCTTATTAGCTATCAAATTATCATTCTCAATCCCAATAGAGTCAATTTGTTTCAAGATCTCTTGAGCTTCGGGATAATGTTTCAATTGCACCGTCAACACAAACAACACATTCAAGATCTTGAACTTACATTCCGCATCCGCCTCACTATCACAACTGTTCAATAATTCATCATAGAAATAAAATGAATTATTGATGGTTTCAGCTTCACCTCTAATTGATAATATCCAAGATTCAATGATTTGATAGATTATATTATCCTTAATCTCCGGTGAAAGTCTTTGTAAATCATTAAATAACTTCCCACCCTGGGAATAATTCCCTTTGATTAAATATAATTGAATCAACACCAAAATCGCTTCTTCAACAACAGAACCAGCACCACCACCAGTCCCATTAACATACCCATCCAAAAACTCAATAGCTTGATCAATATCATTCTCAACCTGTACCAAATAAATCCCACCCAATACAGCCTGTAATTCAAACTTTGCACCCTTAATATCCTGGAAATACGTCGACTCATCAATTCCAAAAGTCTTTAAATCATTCCATACAGTCAATAATTCAAATAAGTCATCATTATCAGGATAATTGGTTTTTCCAGATTCGATTAATTCACTAGCGTCTTGACCTAAGGCGATCATTGACCTGATTTGGTATTCTAAGGCTTTTAATTGGCATTCTGGGGAGAATTGGGTTGGGGTGGTATGAATGACTTTTTGGTGTTGTTGGGTGTGGAATTGGAGTTTGAGGTCGTATAATTCGTTGATTGGATCGGAACAATATGTGGTCATCTTTAATTTACTTATCTATTAAGTATAGTGTGGAGGTGAATTGTGTTATGATGATTGATAGTGTTGAGTTTTGTTGTTTGGATAATTTTTCAATGTGCTGTTTGTTTGAAAAATTGTGTTGTGTGGAAGTTTAACTATGTATAAATTACTTACTTAACATACATCACTCTATATATATATTATCAATTGGATGTTTATAATACATCCATCCATCCATCCATCCATATTGTCTATCTTCTTATTCTTTTCTATTCTTCCTGTTCCTACCCAATCTATACGTCAAATGGGTCAGACAGAATCCCAGTAAGGCATGAAATCACGTGACTTTTTATCGATTTTTCATCTTATTCCCATACATACAAACACACACACACACTGGGGATGGCATTACGATTTAATGACCACAACATCATCTAAACTAAAAGCATCCCTTTTATACGTGTGAATAAACACTTTAAAGGGAATTAATTCCCCTATTAGTCCCGCCCGGGGGGGGGGGTTCTATAAATATTGAGAATTATTTGTTTATCCGAAAGTCGGTAGATTGGGAAATAACTTAAAAAAAGGAATGTCTGTAGACCAGACATTGGAAAGTATGCAGAGTCCCCATTCCGTAAATAGGAGAGGTGGGGGGGAATAAGGTGACGATAAAGTTAGTAAACCCAGCAGCAGCGGAAAGTAATAATGGAAAATAAAAATCACGGAGGTCAAGCAGTAAGAAAACTTTCTTACCACCACCACCACCAAGTTTCCCACCGAATTACTATCGAAAACACTTCCAATTGGACAATTCGAACCTAGGATTGAATCTACGGATGGTGTTTCAAAGGACTTTATATTCTAACTCTTGACTGACTTCCTGATCCCTACCGTATTTTCCATGCTTACTTAGCGAAATTCGAGTTGCTCCATTCTTCAGAATGTTTACCATCGCTACGATATTAAAATATTTACTTGGTTTTGTACTAGTTTGATGTATAAGCTAATGAACTGGTGCTGTCCGTATGACCAGAACCAGAACCAGAACAAAACAACGGAGCAAAGAAATCCCCCAGAGCAAGAGCAATGAGAGATTGGTTATATACATTGGACATATTACTATTCATACCCTGGAAATAAGAGTTTGTTTTTCATGTGTTTATGATGTTTATGTTTACTTATTGTATGATGTTAATCCGTCCAAAATATGACCGAATCCTCATTGTTCTTATCCTGCTGTCGTCTCTTCCATACTGTTTGTATAACTTATTTAGTTAACTTCAGTGATAAGTTCTACGGAATAGAAGATAGTGTTTCTTTAATGAAAGTCGTTTTCTAATCGGACAGAATGATAAGAGAGATTCTATGTGAAGCGTGTTTGGAATATAAAAAATGAGAGATATGGAACTTTTCAATATAGCTAGGGTGTCCTGAGGGGTTTCTCACCACTTTGTATTGTCCATTTCCAATCGAACATCTTGAAAGGAATGGAAATTGTTTTAGATATTTGAAGTAGTCACTCTTATTGATACAAATTCCAATTTATGCTTTTGAAGATATTCAACTGATTTATCATCAATTCCCAGCAAGAACACCCGAGTCAAACTGTAAAGTGGTAAATGTTCTAAACTACCCTCTTTATACTCCAATTCCTTGATGTTAAATAATCATTGACTAAGGTTCTTCCAATCTGATACGTACATACCCTGAACTCTTAATGATTCCAATTTCAGAAGGTTGAAATTCTCAAAGACCTTTTTTTGTGAATGGTTGTAGTTCTCGATATATAGATTCTTAACAGAAATCGGATCCTTGAGTTTAAATTCGACGAAGCTTTTAATGTATAACGATTTTAAATTAACTAATGTTGGAAGAACACTTTCGAACCAGTCGGCTTTTTTATCAGTGACTCTCAAAGATTGAAGGCCAGCAGGATATGTAGAATATAAACTTTGACAATGAATCTCCTTTTTAAACATGTCATGACGAGTAAGCCAATCTACGACGGCCTGCTTAGTAATGTTGGCAAAGCAAAATTCACAATTCTTTGTTTGTTCATAGAACAAGTCAAACCACACAACATTTGGATATTCGTCACTATAGAAGCTAATCCGTCTTATATATTCAAATTTCAATCTCTTGCTTCTACTCAAATCTAAAAATGAACGTAAACTAACAAAGGTATGATCCAACCAAATTGCTGGGTCTTCTATTGAATAAAGACGTTTCTTTTCATCATAAACATATATATTTTGCCATAAGACTTCATTGCTTGCGCTGACAAAGTGACGATGTGTCAGTTGCATGGCTACAAGCTCACTTGCCTTTAATTCCTTAAACACCATAATTAATACCTCATGAGGTAAGTCTAGAATTGGTATATATTGTTCTTTGCTTACAATTTCCTCGGTCATTTTGGTCTAATTTCTAATTAGCATAATGAAAGACCCCCAAGTCAGAATACTATCTACTTATGGTTGAAGGATACTGCCCTTATTGTGACGTGGTCTCAATTATATTATTCAATTCCTTTCCCATTCAAACTTTAAATGCCCCAAACACCCCTCTTTCAATATGAAATGGATAAAAAATACATAGGAAATAAAACTTCTGAAGTCTAACTCAATTTTGCTTAAACTATTGAATTAAAATCGTTAGCCTTGGATTATGATATTACGGAAACTTTATCAGCTTCATTATTGCTTAGAAGAACAACGAGGTATCTTGATATAACAAGCGCCGATAATGGGAGGTTCCCCAAGGAGACTAGGAAAAGACTTAAACAAAATGCATAACAAAGTTAATATTTCTCTTATAAATTTTGGTTAAGTTTAAATCCCATTTTGGATATGTCTTTCTGAAACAGGTTCCCCCAAGGAATACTTTTAGAAAAAGAGTCAGAAGTAAAATCCGTTCAATATGGGCTACTCCCCCGTTTTGTTATTTTCGACAGAGATAGTTATCAATCTCAAGTTATTAAGAATTTTTACCGTTTTTTTGCCCACCACGATAACATCGCCGCTTGATTGCATTTCTGCTTCTTGTATAAATAGGGTAAAGGAGTAACCTGAAGGTTTACATTTACAAACAATATGCCATATAGATAAGAAATGAATTCATCGAATCCAACGGGTTTGTAGTTGTTCTTCAGAATTTGGTGGAAAAGAAATGACATGGTGATTTTGGAAACTTCCAATTTGCAGCCAAAGGAAAAATTGCAAAAAAAAACATTGGTTGTCAACCAATGTAATATCGCACCACGTCAGCAAAATGTGCCAATATTATGGCCACAAACAATGGCTGTATAAATATCTCAGTTGCAAAGATCAAAACGACTTATATTTATTAATGGAATTTCCATTCCAAAAATATTGAACAAACAACAACCTACAAATGCAATGTGCAATCCAAAGTAGCGGTTAGTACGCCGTTATAAGATGGTAATGGTGTTATTGTTTGTCCATGTCGAAAGGAGTGGTTGACATGTTTCCTCGTTCGTACATCTCTCAGGCGGGTCTATTATATTTTACACAACTGATGCCACCCTAATTGTTTGATATCTGTTTTACATAGCAATAAAAGTCAAATTATTAGCTTGGGCATTTATTGCAAATTAAATAGAATATTAGTTGGCGTATTACATATATTTGTACTTCATAGTAGACAGCATGAGCTATATCTTAGCAAAAACTATTATACGATCAGTTATTGAGTGAATTCAATCCGTGTACTCCAAATAATCAAAACAACCTAGAACCAAAGGATCCAAGCCTTCTAGACGTGTGTAGGTAATAATATCATTCTCTTTCACGCGGTATAACGATGTATCAAGGCTGCCCCACTCACATCCTTTAAATATATTGAAGTAGCTTTCCGAAGCTTCTGCGCAACGACGGGTTCCATTTACTGCCATATATGACATTACATGCTTGTCGAGAAAATTAATATCATCTTTAAAGAAACCGGATTTGAAAATTTTCTCAGCAGTATTCCATGGTAAGGAGTTAAAACTACGATTTTGGGTTTCTAAATCAACAACAGAAGATAACGCTTGACTGATTTGATTCCAATTTGCAAACTTTTTCTCTGGAGATCGTAGTCTTTCCAAAACCAGAAGTTCAAAATTATTCAATATATCATCAGGAAAATCCCCCCACACACAAAGATGACGGATTTTAAGTTTTGTTGCAAGTGAAAATGATTGCATGCGAGAAACGTACAAGCTTCGTAATTTAGGTAAGGCAGGCAATACTGACTCAAGAATGTCCTTCTTTCCGCGGTCGATTCTAAGCGATGAAATATTCTGATGTAAACTATCCTTTTGCATTTCGTAATGCAAATGGTCAGTTCTTTTATTCAGATTGAAAGTCAGAAGCCATATTGCCGTTTCCACCTTAATAATTCTTGCAAATTTTATTTGACAGTTACATAATTTACTTTGCATCAGCTTCAACCATGCAAGGATGACCACATTATCATTGTAAAAACACAAATGTTTGACGTAATGCCATGGGATTTCCCCCACCAGCATATTGATACTGCAACTCGAAGATAGAAATTTTCATGTAAGTTCGCCACAAAGGAGGACAGTCAAATGAGAACCTTTCATGTACAGAACTATAAATATAAACCCCACTCCACAATATCGAATCAATTATTCCCTGAAATATTTGCTGGTACCTTTCATTCGGATAAGATCAGATTTGTTTAACTGATTACAAATAATGGTTAAAATATCTTCTGGAAGTTCCAGGAATGTCACAATTGACGTTCCAATATTTGGTAGTGCTTGTTCGTTGGTCATATTGAATGTCTTGCTGAGACATAGGAGATAAAAGTATTAAAGACAATGGGGAATTGTTTACCGATATATACAGGGATATTGTGGTGCTCATAAAGAAGTTAAAATTGATTCTTATGAAATAAGCTATAAAGTGGTAATAGGTTAATAACTTTAAATTTCAATATATAATAATCTACAACTTATTGTCTGGATAGAAACTTACCAGCGTTGGTTGCCGAATGTACTCTTGTATTAGTTTGGAATAAGACTACGTCCTAGTATACGTGGTCCTAGTACCGCAGCTTAGTGAAAGAAAATGAACAAAAGCTCGGTAAGGGTTTGATTTGGGATCCTTTCTACGTAAGGAACCTAGTTCGTAGCTTAATTTTCATGAAAAGCTAAAACTGGGTTGAAAAGTCCAAAAGAAAGAGGACCTTCCTATTTGGGTTGTTGTTGTTGCAAAAGACTTTTTTGGTGAGTTTCTTACCTACCCACCTATAAATAAATAATTACGTACACAGAAAGAGCCTTGGTCTCCTTAATGGTCTTTGAAAATGCAGGTTGAGAAATTACTCTCCTCCTCAACATCTCCTTTTTCTTCTCCACTACCATATCAAACATAGTAAACAGTATCACTATTTTGACGATGTAATGTCAGTCTCTCTTGTCAGTTCTGTCATATCCTCTCCCTACAATCAGATAGGTACAGCCCATTCGTTTGGAAGAATAAATAATATCAACAACCAATTAGCTATCTCGTTGAAGAATTTCTAATTCTTTCCCATGCAGACGTTCTCCCAGTTGTATCGTCATCTTCTGAATAAACAAACTTATCTTTATTTCCATACTCATGATTTCCCATGAACTTATCGTCTGTTGATTCACCACCACCACCGCTGAGTGATAAGCCAGAATTACTTATATCAAACATATCCAGGGTATCTTGGTCATTAGGTGCTATCCTCAATTTATCCCAATGAGACCCACCACTACTACTACCAACGTCTCTTTCCTCCACGTCTTCTTCATTCTCTCGTTGTTCCATTGCAACTCTCGTTGGAGGAACATTGAATCTAACAAACTCACGATTTGTCAATCTAGGATCCTCCATAATCAACTTCGGATTCTTCGAAGTCATCAAAAAATAATTCGAGTAAAATTCAAACCTATCAGGATCCAACCACTTCCAAACCTCCTTCACCCTCACATTCCCTCCCGAACTCGCACCGTCTATCCTCTTTTCCATTTCATATTTCGACACGAAATAATGCGTCCCAAGCACAGTAGTCGACCCCAATACCAACGAGATTAAGGGTGCTTTGAGACCTAATGATGGTTTGTGGGGCATGAAGTGGGTATAGATTCTTGGGATTGAGAATCCAATGAATCCGGTTGTGAGGGAGATGAAGCCTGCTTTGGTGATTATTTTGTTGAGCTCGCGATGGAGGTGGAGTCGATCTTCGGGGGTGAGGTTTATGTCTGCTTTATGGAATTCTATCGGGTTGGGGATATGTGTTGGAGTTGGGATTGACATTCTTGGAAGGATTGGTAGTCCAATTTGTGAAAACTTTAATACGAGGAGTGGGTTAACATGTGTGTTTATTGGTGGTGGAATTTTTTTCTTACCAAATGATTTGGAACCCTTTGGTAGTTTTGATTGCTTGCTCGATTGCCAGACATGGTACCTGACAACTAATGCCCTTTAGTCCAATTGAATCATTCAATTGTTTATAACTTATCCACTAACAATTTATGATTGAATTGCTGAAAAGAAGGTGAGATTAATTTGGTAGTGGTGAGTTGTTGGGATCTGGTGATATGGGGGAACCATATGATACTAAGATGAAATCTGAATAACTCCTCATGTATAATTATCATTAGTAATCCTAGAGTTCAAAAAGTATAATAAAGAAGATTTGATAAATAGGGATCTTTTATATTATGATATAAATTTGGTTTGCCCAACACAAGGAGACTACAAGTGCTTCTCTAGAACCACTTCGGCTATGTATTTCCAGTTACACGGTCGTTTATAGTGCTGCTTTCATTACTATATTTGAAAATATTTACTTGATTCTGTTATGGCTGATATCGAACGTGTACAAATTGCTGGAAACGGTGCTTTATACCTTATTTGGTTAACTTCGGTGCTAAGTTTCAGGAGTTTCTGAAGGCGTTGGCCTTTGGGGATTACCAGCTGGATCAATTAGGATGACAGCTGCCATCTTCTTTAGGAGTAGCTCCCCAACAAAGGAGAGAGAAGTTCTTTCATCTTGACAAGCAAACGCAGATTTGATGATACCATATCAACGCCAAACCACCAATATCCGCAGGAATCTGGATTCCATATCTAATATCAGAAATAACGTTGTAGATCTTTATTTTTGAACAAAGTTCTATTTCAGAAAGAGAGAGAGGTGCCCTCAATAGATCCGATTATATACACAAAGGTATATGATATAGAGCTCAGTAGTGAAAGTTGTTTTCTTATTGGAAAGAATGAAAGGAGGGGATTCTATGATCGGCCTATTTGGTACAATAAAAATGGAAGATTAAAGTGGCTTGAGTAGACGTCTAGATTATTGCATCAATTGGTCAAGTCCGCTCAAATCATTAACCGCTTTATACTGTTCTGTCAGCACATTGATAACTTCGAGCGTACCATTTACTATAATTTGTACATTAGAGATCATAAATGTATTGAATGGATATATATTAGTTACAGAAAAATCAATTTCTAATCGACATCTTAATGTGTCCCTGGGAACATTTCAACTACTGTACGCCTTCCAGCGGACCATCTCACTTTATATTGTTGGGCTCCGATACTATATCTTGAAAGGAATGTAAAACAGTTTAGTAGCAGCATGTTGCGCAGGCTAACCATTGATACAAATTCCAATTTATGCTTTTGAAGATACTTGAATGATTCATAATCAAGTCCCAGCAAGAACACCCGAGTCAAACTATAAAATGGTAAGTGTTCTAGACTCTCTTCTTTATACTCCAATTCCTTGATGTTAAATAATACTTGACTAACGTTCTTCCAATCTGATACGTACATACCCTGAATTCTTAATGATTCCAATTTCAGAACGTTGAAATTGTTTAAGACCTCGCTTCCACAATGATTCTTATACTCTCTGCTAGTTATATTTCCTTCGATGCATAGCTTCTAAACAGTAATCCTATTCTTGAGTTGAAACTTCACAATACCACAGTACTGTTTAATGTATAAGGATTTTAAATGAACTAACGTTGGAAGAACACTTTCGTACCAAACGGGAGCTCTGTTATTGACACTCAACGATTGAAGCTGATCAGGATATGTGGAACACAAACTCGGAAAATGAATCTCCCTTCTAAACATATCATGACTACTTAGCCAGTTTAGGAAGTCCCGCTTGGTTAAGTTGGCAAACCCCACTTGGCAATTCTTGGTTTGGTCATAGAACCAGTTGAACCATTCAATAACTGGGTATTCGTCACTATAAAAGCAAATCTTAGTTATCAATTCAAATTTCAATTTCTTAGTTCTAGCCAAATCTAAAAATGCACGTAAACTAACAAAGGTATAATCGTACCATACTACTGGGTATTCTACTGCATAAGGACCTTTCTTTTCATCGTAAACGTAGATAGATTTCCATAAGAATTCATTGCTTATGCTGGTAAAGTTACGATGTATTCGTGCCATGGCTAAAAGCTCACTTGCCTTTAATTCCTTAAACACCATAATTAATACCTCATGAGGTAAGTCTAGAATTGGTATATATTGTTCTTTGTTTACAATTTCCTCGGTCATTTTGGTCTAATTTCCAATTCTATCATAATGGTAGAACCCCAAGTCAGAATACTGTCTACTTATAGTTGAGGGATACTGCCGTTATTGTGACGTGGTCTCAATTGTATTTTTCAATTCCGTTCTCATTCAAACTGTAAATCCTCCTCAGCGCCCCTCTTTCAATATCAATTTGTTAAGAAGACACACAGGAAATAAAACTTATGAAGTCTAACTCAATTTTGCCAAAGGCACCGATTAAGAAGGCTAGGGTTA
Organism: Hemisphaericaspora xylofermentans; assembly: GCA_002105455.1. NCBI lineage: Eukaryota > Fungi > Ascomycota > Pichiomycetes > Serinales > Debaryomycetaceae > Hemisphaericaspora > Hemisphaericaspora xylofermentans. The sequence goes on along the minus strand of NDXA01000028.1, from coordinate 26,833 downwards.
TGAAGGGAAACTTTTTCTGTTTCATTATTTCTTACTAGAACAAGGATATACCTTGATATAAGAAGGGGCAACAATGAGAGGTTCCCGAAGGAGAATAGGAAAAGATTTAAACAAAATGCATAAATTGAATTCTTGTTTTGCAAAGTTAATATTTTCTTGTAAATTTTGGTTGGGTTTAAAGCCCATTTTGGATATGTCTTTTTCAAACAGGCTCTCCCAAGAGTATTTTTACCAAAGGAGCCAGAAGTTAAATCCAATAAGGGCTATTTCCCTCGGTTTGTTGTTATCGACAGAGAACGTTGGCAATTTTAGCATAGAATTTCTACAAAAAAAGAAAATAAACAACTCCCATTGGATGCAATTCTGGTTCATTATTGTATAAAGGGGTTGTCCTACGATTTACACTTACAATCCATAGGACATATGAATACAAACTTTGATTGAATTCAACACGTTTGTTGTTGTAATCAGTTGGGAAAGAATGTCATTTCTTTGGAACTCCCAATTTGCAGCCAAAAAGAAAAATTAAAAAAAAAAAAAAAAAAATTGGTTGCCAACCGATTTGATGTGACTTGAGTAAAGCGTATCAGTCTTACAGCTCCAAACATTGATTGTATAAATATCAAAAGGTCAAGGAGACTTATATCTATTAATAAAATTTACACTTAAAAACTTATAGAACAATCAGTCCCTAGATAATCAGTCTACAATTAAATTAGGCAACATTATATCCACTGTCACGAACTTAGCCCAATCACGAGATTTGATGTTGATTTGAAACTTACACAACGGCGAGAACCCTCAATGTCCTTGCTCTAAATACGGGAAATTTGTTTAGAACAAGAAATGCAATAGATAAAGTGAGAAACACTGATGATGGTTTTCGGTAAGCTTTGGTCAGAACACAGCAAACTCCAATTGGTTTAAATATTGACTAAATCTCCCGAGAGATGAAATAAGTTTATTGTTTTGTTATTATCGCGTTTTAGATATAAGTATTTGCTACTACACACACAGATCCCTCGAAAGGTGGGAAATCCAAAAGCTCAGACTGATAATTTAGAGGTCATATTTATCAATTGTTTAGAACTATCTTTTCCACTGAATTCAATTCGTTGAAATACCGAAATTCTCTTATTTAAGAGATTCTAGGGTCAAGCCAACGCACTGGGTAAATCGCTATGCAGGTTTAGGGAGGTTTGCATCGTTGCTCTTCATAAGAATTTTTTTCCAACTTTCCCACTTAGTCCTAGATGGGTAATAGTTGGTACCACTATCCTTTCCCCTCAAGGTGTATATCCATGTATTTCCTGCGCCATATTCAAGTCTGGTATGTCCAAGCCAATACCAATTCCAGCCAAGTACCCAATCAAAGTTTCCCATATATATTGCTATAAATGACAATTTGTGCTTTTCGAGAATATCAAATTCTGCTTTAGTGAGTGTGGATAAGAAAAGTCTTTCTAAACTATACCTTGGTAAGGAATTAACACTACACTTTTGGATTTCCAATTCACGAATATTAAACAAGGATTTACCGATCACACTCCAATTTGCAAACTCTTTGTCTGGAGCTCTTAGAGTTTCCAAAATCGGAAGTTCAAAATTGTTCAATACATCATCTGGGAAATCCCCACAAACACAAAGATAAATGACTTTAAGTTTTGATGTCACTGAAAAAGATTGCATGTTAGAAACGTACAAGCTTCGCAATTTAGGTAAGGCGGGCAACACTAGCTCTAGAATGTCACTTTTCCCGTTGTCTATTCTGAGGGATGAAACATTTTCATGTATCCTATCCTTTTGCATTTCGTAATGCAAATGTTCTGGTCTTCCATTCGGATTCAAAGTCAGAAGCCATATTGCCGTTTCCACCCTAGTAATTCTGGCAAAATTTATTTGACAGTTACATAATTTACTTTGTATCAGCTTCAACCATTCAATAATGACCATTCAATAATGTAAAACACATTATCATCGTAAAAACATAAAGAGCTTACGTAATGCAACGGGATTTTCCCTCTATCAACTTGAACTGGAAACTCTAAAGAGCAAACCTTCATGTAAGTTTGCCACAAAGGAGGATAGCCGATTGAGCACCGTTCATGTACAGAACTATAAACATAAATCGCGTCCCACAAAATAGGATCAATTACTTCGCTGAAACATTTCCTGGTACATTTCATTCGGACAAGTTCAGTTTTGCTTAATTGATTAAAAATTATGGTTAAGACATCGTCTGGAAGTTCCAGGAATGTCACAGTCGGCGTTTCAAATTTTGACAGTGTTTGTTCGGTCGTCATATCTAATGGTTTGTAGTTACTGGAGATAAGAGGATTAAGACAGCTGAGGAATTGTTTACCGATATATATACAGGGATAACCTGACCTCATAACGAATTTAAAATCTAATGAAATAAAGTATAGAGTTACTGTAAGGCAATAAGTTTAAATATCAAAGTATAAAAATTGTTACTGCATTCGGGAGATACGAACTTAATTTTACCACCCATGGCGGCCAAGTTTACTTCAAGGCTTGGGACACGAACCTATGGAAACAAGATAATATTTCTCTAATGAATTTTGATTAAATTTAATAAATATGTCTTTATGAAACATGTTCCCCCAAGGAACATTCTTTCAAAAGGAGACAGAAGTAGATTCCTTGCAATATTGAGTAACTCTGCTTCTCCCCTTGTTATGGTGTCATCTTCCAAGATAGATATACAGATAGCAATCTCAATTATTATCGAATATCTGCAAAAAATAGCACACGATGATAATACCGCCCATAAGTTTCAGTTCTGGTTCAATTTCGAATGGCATAAAGTGGTAACCCAAAGTTGTACATTGTACTAATAAGAAGTGAACTAAATAAGAAATTAATCCATTGAATTTAACACGTGTGTACTTGTTCTTTAGAAGTTGTGGGAAAAGTAATATCATAATGATTTGGAGCTTGTAATTTGCAGCCAAACAGAAAAATTTCAATCCAAAACTGATTACCAACAGATGTAATATCGCATCACACAAGTAAAATGTATCTGCATCACGGCCAACGTAGATCGCTCTATAAATATTTCTGTTCCAAAGGTCAAGAAGACTGATATTTATTAGTATATTTTAGAAAAATATAAAGCAAACAATACCTAGAACATCAGGGAACAATTAAAGTTACAAAATGACATCCTCCTAGACGGGGGTGTAAAAGGTACCCATATCTGTTCTCTCCACGCGGTATACCGATCCATTAATGCTGCAAAACTCAAGACTTGTAAATCTACTGAAGTACCCTTGCCAACCCTTTGCACTTCCAGTTAGTGCTAAATAAGACAATTGATGCTTTTTGAGAAAATCAACCTGATCTTCATCGAGTCCGGAAATGAATGCTATTTCCAAACTATTCCGTGGCAAGAAATTAAAAAAACAATTTTGGATTTGTAATTCACGAATATTAAACAAGGATTGACTGATTACACCCCAATTTGAAAACGCTTTGTGTGGAAGTCTTAGAGTTTCCAAACTCAGAAGCTCAAAATTCTTCAATGCATCATCAGGAAAATCCCCACACACACAAAGATGGCGGACTTTAAGTTTTGCTGAGAGTGAAAATCGTTGCATGTGAGAAACACACAAGCTTTGCAATTTCGGTAAAGTAGGCAATACTGACTCAAGCACGTCCCTTGTTCCGTAGTCAATCGTGAGGGATGAAACACTTTGATCTAACCTATCGTTTTGCATTTCGTAATGCAAATGGTCTGATCTGCAATGACGATACAAACTCAGAAGCCATCTTTCTGTATTCAGATCAGTAATTCTTGCAAAGTTTAGTTGACACTTATAGAATTTATTTCGAACCAGCCATAACCATTTCATGATGAAACGCAGCTTATCATCGGAAAAGCACAAATGTTTGATGCAATGCCATGGAATTTCCTTCCTATCGGCTCGATCCTGAAAGTCCAAAAACCTCACATGGGTGTAAGTTCCCCACAAACGAGGATAGTCAATTGTGAACCGTTCAGAAATAGAGCGATAGACATATACCGATCTCCACAATATTGGGTCAATTATTTCTTTACACCTTTTGCCGGTATATTTCATCCGGATAAGATCAGATTTGCTTAATTGATTAAAAATTATGGTTAATACATCTTCGGGAAGTTCCAGGAATGTCATTAATGGCGTTCCAATTTTTGATTGTTGTTGTGTGCTAGTCATATCAAATGCCTTCTTGAGCTGGAGAATGGAACAATTGTTCACCAATATGTGTATATCGAGGGATTCTTAGACCTCACAACAAAGTTATGATTGCTTCTTTTGAAATAAAGTATAGCGTGGAAATAAGTCAATAATTTTTACATATCAAAGCGTAAAAATGCACCCTTTATGCGGTGGATAGAAACTTAGCGCCTTTGGTAACCGAGTGTACCCATGTACTGGTTTGGAATGAAAGTGCGGTTATAGATCTGTAAGCCTTATTCCTAGTATAAGTGGGACCAGTACCGTGGTTTAGTGGAAGTGAATACACAAAAGTTGGCCAAGGGTTTGATTTGGAACCCTTTTCTTATCACGAGAATTAAGGACTCAATTCTTAGCTTAAGTTTAGTGAAAACGTAAGAACAAGAGGTTTGAAAATCAAAACAAACCCACCTTCGTATTTGGTTACCCCTGTTGTGAACAGTTAGGTTTAGTGAAGATAGGATTACAAGGATAATGTTATGACCTACCTTGGTTCATGGATCTACCACCAAAGCGATGAATCAAGTCGTTATGGCAATTTAGTTTGTTCTCCAATTTACTCACAGCTCTGTGTATATGCTGGACTGGACTCCCTACTTTGCAAATTCAATACCGTGTTGGTAAAACTCGAATTGAGTTTAAGAAGTGAAAAAATTTTCACTTCCATTTTTAAGATCTATTACTTTCTTTTGCTTCTTTGATTTTTATACGAATAAGTAAGTAAGGGCAAATACTGCTACACTGGTTTACTTGAATATCACGATAATCTGCTATTATCATTACTCATCGTGATTAAGAGGCATATTTTTGCTTCATGTGAAAACTAACTGAGGCGAAGATTCAGAAGGCTCAAGATCCAAAACCCCCGATGAGCTCGAGGAATTGTTCTACTTGTGTCAGCTAGCTTTTGTGAATCGACCATTCAGGAATCCATAAATTAAACATTCGACGGCGAGTTCAAAAAACTTATGGCATAACCCGTTATTGCAACTCCAGAATTCGAGTGAGATGCCAGTTACAGTGCAATATTTGGTAAAAATAACTGCATGCAAAAGAGTTGAGTAATTCAGATTGGTCTATGTCCATTAAATACATCTATTTTTTGTTCCGGGAACTTTCCATCAAAAAGTTGAAAGTACAAGCAACGAAATGCAGTGCCGTGCATGACAATAAACATTGATACTAGATCGGTTGTCAACCTAAATCTTCTTTTGTACGTTCTGTTATTGTTATACGGCAGTTTGATGACAACATTGTTCAAAGAAAACAATGTCTCGGTCTTCAAAATTGTCCCCGTTGATGTTAAAGCAAAGTAATTCCGTGGATCTAAAGCTGTTGGCCCCACTGAAATAGATCATTGATGCGATAGCTTTTGACATGTTGTCAATGGTTTCCATCATGTATTTAATTTCTTTATCACCAAATTTGACTTTGTTCAATGTTCGTATTCAGATCCCAAGTCAATTAAAATTCGACAATACCAAATGTGGGGAGAAAGAAATAAAATTCATGAAGGAAACAAAAGATAACATGTCCAAAGCTTTTGCTTCGATGATTTACTTTAGTTCAGCCAATATCTTTACATCAACCGAATATGGCTTAACATAAAATGGACAATTTCGAGGAATGCGACAAAGATTAGTTTACAAATGACATTATTACAATACCTTATGACAAGAGCCGAATCTTCAAAATATGATTTAATTGTCAGCAGCTTTAGTAACGATGCTTATCACTGTTTACAATACTGCCAGTTTGTTGTACGTTACGCTTTGATAAAAAGATCCCAGAACTAAAAATTGATGTATTTAATGGGTAAGCGGAATGGGACCAATCTGAGGTTAGTAAAACGCTTTCACTTCAATATTTTATCTAGATATGCAATATTCTACGTAAACGAATTGTAGAGATTCAAAGCTGGGGATTAAATATCATGGATCAAGTTGTTGCAATCAGAGTTGATGACACTATGTTTAGTTGTAGGGGAATGAAACGAGGTTAAGTTTTTTATGAGCAACTCTTGAATAGAATCAACGAAGAAAGACAGGGTCACTTCATGGTTAACTGTCGAAGAAATGTATAGAAGAGAAAATGAAGGGAATGGAGACGAATTTCATGACACCCTTATGACGCTTAGCTTCTACCAATCATGCTTGCAATATTTAGGAATCCATAACTTAAACATCGATGGCGAGTTCAATGAAGCTAATAGGCAACGAGTTATTGCCGCTCATCCAGAAGAAATTTGCGTCTTCGTCATTGATTTCACTGAAGCCAGCTTCTGACTTCATCGAATTAGCAAATAGCTGATAAAGACTACGGTATACACTGTCTTCTGTCGCGGACATTGTTTCAATTAGTACCTTTGTCAGCTGGGTTTGGATCAACCCATCACCTAAATATTTGTACTCTGAAGACTGAGCCAGTTTAATATTAGGACAATCTACTATTGTCAGTACTAATTGATCCCAAGAAACTCTAAGATCTGGTTCCTTGTGTGTTTTAAAGCTAAGCATCATTGTGAACACACCGGGACCTACAAATGAAGTATACTTCTAGACTTCAAATCATAAACGTTTATATATGTACAAGCTTATCTATATACCTCAATTGAGTTCTGTTGCTTAGTAAATCTGCCTCCCTACTTTGATCCCAGTCTAATAGCATCCCAAGAGGATTTCGGGGTCTCTTGTGTGCCTTCGGAATCTGAAGATATTATATTATCACCAAGAGCAAATGGATCGTCATCTCTATCATTTTCTCTTTTTGCAAATGGTCCCTGATCATTATTCCATTCATTATATGTCGTTGATGTTGGAGAAGTTGTGAATCCATTCTGTCTACGAAGATCGTCCCAATGAGAAGGATAAACTTCTTCCTTACCTGATCCTACCAGATCATCCCATTGACTCTTAGATTCTATAATACCTGCTTTTTTAGCCATCTCAGGATCAAACCTAACTTGTTTAAACGTATCTTTGGTAATCATTCTCGGATCTTTAGCTATCAAACTTGGATCTTTTGCACTTTGGATATAATAAAAATAAAACATTGCCACATCATTAGGTCCCATAGTTTTCCAAACCTTGGCAACACGAGGATTGGATATATTTTCTCCCATTGTTCTCATCTTTGAATCCAATGCAATATTTCTCGTGGTAAGTAATCCCATCAATCCTGCCAAGAACGACATAAATGGTCTTTGGACAAATGCTTTGGGATTTATAGGTTTACGTAAAATATATTTGTAATAGATAGTTGGAGTCATGAATGAGGCTAAACCTGTAGAATAGGCAATTACACTTGTACCGGTAATGACATCACGGAGATGGTCGGCCACTTCTAATCGATCATTGTGGTTTAATTTATGGTCTGCTTCGTAGAAATCAATTGTATGTTGGAATTGCTCGGGGGAGAGTTTTTCCTTGAGTGGGTTTACCTGTGGTGGTGGTGATGATGATGATGGTGGTGGTGTGAATTGGGACATGGTTCAATTGAATAAGGGGTTCAAGAGTTGAAAAGGAGTGGAGTTTGAAATTTTTCATAAATTGAAAATTTAGTTGCGATTTTTTGTACTGTGGAGTTTCAACTATCAATTGGTTAGCAATCATAATTTACAGAGAGCTTCAACTACTGGCTATCTATGTTCATCGAGGTACAAGAGATATTGGTTAATTTATATATTAAAAATGGACTACTTAGTTATAGGAGAAGAAGAAAACGGGGTTTAAATCAACTTATTGTCACTTCTCTTTTCATCTCTTAAAGTAATCAATTGTTTAACAACATCATCAAATTTAACCATAGCATTCTTACCTTGTTCTTCAGGAATATCTCTATTTCTAACATTAACAGATTCACTAGTTTCTTCATCTTCACCAACAATGAAAATAAAATTATATTTATACATTTGACCAGTTCTAACCTTCTTTGGTAAAGTATTACCAGAAACATCAGCATCAGCATAAAAGAAATATTCATCATTTAACTTCTTTGCAAGTTTTTGAGCATAATCAAAGTATTTTGGTCCAACTGGAACAATTAAGATTTGTCTTGGTGATAACCAGAATGGCCATTTTCCTTTATAATGTTCAGTTAAAATAGCAGTCATTCTTTCGACTGATCCTAAAATTGCTCTATGAATCATAACTGGACGAGAAGTAGCAGTACCCTTCTCATTGCTTTCAGATTTATATTCTAATTCAAAACGAGAAGGTAATTGGAAATCTAATTGAATAGTAGCACATTGGAACCATCTCTTTAAAGCATCACTAATCATGATATCAATCTTTGGACCATAGAATGCACCATCTCCTGGATTTAAATCCCAATTACCTTTACCTAAGAAATCATTCAATGCATTTTCTAATTTAGCTTCAGCACTATTCCAAGTTTCAATATCACCAACATATTTTTCAGGACGAGTGGATAATTCCATTTTAAATTCAAATCCAAAAATTCCATACATTTTTTTTAAGAAATCAAAGACACCAGCAATTTCAGTACCAATTTGATCAGTAGTACAGAAGATATGGGCATCATCTTGTTGGAAACGACGAACTCTAGTTAAACCAGAAAGAGCACCCGAAAATTCATTTCTATGAATAACACCAAAATCAGCAACACGCCATGGAAGTTCACGATATGATCTTTCACGTGATTTGAATAATAAACAATGACCAGGACAATTCATTGGTTTTAAACCAAAGGTTTCCTTTTCAACTTCAAATGCAAACATATTTTCTTTATAATTTTGCCAATGACCTGAAGTTTCCCATAATTTGGTGGAATACATGTTTGGAGTAATGACTTCTTCATAACCTCTTCTACGATATTCGGTTCTAATGGCAGAAACTAAAGTGTTGTAGATTCTAGCTCCATGAGGTAACCACATAGCACAACCTGGAGACATTTCATTGAAGACGAATAATTCTTGTTCTCTACCAATCTTTCTATGATCTCTTTCAGCAGCTTCAGCCAAGAATTTCAAATGTTCAGTCATAAGTTTTTTATCTGGGAAAGAAATACCATAGACTCTTTGTAAGGAATCATTGGTAGCATCACCCAAGAAATAGGAAGAAGAGTTTTTCAACACTTTGAAAGCTTTAATTCTACCAGAATGAGGAATGTGAGGACCGACACATAAATCGATCAATGGACCACATCTATAAACAGTGGTGGAAGTACCATCAGGGATCTTGTCACTGATAAATTTGACCTTATATTTATTATAATGGAACATTTTTAATAAATCTTCTTTGGTCATTTCCAATCTTTCAAACTTTTGCTTTTCTTTAATAGCTTTAGTGGCAACTTGTTCTAAATTAGAGAAATCAGCTTGAGAAACTGCGGTTTCACCATCATTAATGGACATATCATAAAAGAACCCATCTTCAGTTGGTGGACCATGAGATAAATGACAACCATAATGACATTCACAAGCTTCACCTAAAATATGAGCAGATGAATGCCAAAAAACAGCCTTACCTTCAGGATGTTCGAAATCTAAAAATTCTAATTTAACATCATCTTCTAAAGGTCTTGGTAAATCCCATAAAGAACCATTAACTTTAGAAATAACTTGTCTTTCAGCAAATGATTTTCCAATAGAATTGGCAATATCCATTGGGGAGGTTTCAAAGGCAATACCATCTTTAACAGTACCATCTTTCAAAGTGATTTGAATTGGTTTTCTTTCCTTGGCAGCAATTTCGGCATCATATTTAGCTTTTAATTCTTCGAATAATTGAACACGTTCATCGATGAAGTTTGGTTGTGGGTCTAAGTATAATGGGTTTTTGGATGCACCTCCAGCAGCAGCCTTCTTTTCCTTCTTTTTACCTTGTGGTTTTTGTTGTTGAGCTTCAGCTGGAGCGACAGGGGCAGCAGCAGCATCCTTGTTTAAGGATAACTGTTCAACTTTGTCAGCTACTTGGTCAGACATACTTTGTTGTTGTTTTCCAATTGGACTTGTAGCTTGTGGATGAAAGATGAGTTGGTTGTTGTTCGTGGAAAAAAAAAATTTCAGTCATTGGAGGTTTACTTTTCATTCATTGATTCACTCTGAGGAATTAATTAGTTGGAAAAAATTATTAATAGTGGAGAGACAAACACAGACAGAGTTAGTGAATGAGTAAGACTGCACTTTAAGAACGAAACACAAACAAAGAGAAAGAAGCGATATTATTACTCATTTAGTTATACAAACACGTGCAAAGAAAGGAGGAAGAGTGAAAGAAGAAGGAGCTAAAGGATTTACAATGACTCATAAACTGACAATACAAACTCAACTAAATGAATTACAAGATTTAATTAATGATACTTGCTATTTAGCAGATAAGAATTGTCAACATTTGAATCATATCATCACCAAACAACAACAGCAAGAACAACAACAAACAGTAAGAATAGATGAAAAAGAGATATTTAATGAAATACAGAGTAAACTTACGATTCTACTAAATGAATTTAAAGAGACTAATCTCATCGATATAAAGGAGTCACTCACAAACAGTGCTGGTGGGATACGACCTCCACTTGTTGATTATTTCAATGAGATTGTTGATTCTTCCATCGCTTTACAACAAGATATTCCTGCTATAAATGGAGAATATTCCCGTCAATTGAGAAATACAATTAACTTGTTTGTAGATAAATAGATTGCTAATAGTATGATGATGATGATGATGATGTATATGAAAGTTCAATAAAACGATTATTTATTATGATGATGTTAATATATATATGTACAAGGATAAGTCTCTTATTCTTCTAAAAAGTCTTTGGTGCTAACGCAACAATCTTACTATATTGTAAATCTCTTAATTCTTTAGCAACAACTGATGAAATTCTTGTTCCTAAAGGATCACCATTCTTATTAATTAACACACAAGCATTATCATCAAATCTAACAACAGATCCATCAGGTCTTCGTAATGGAGCTTTAGTTCTAACAATAACAGCACGACAAATGTCTCTTCTCTTGACTCTATTAGCTGATGGTGCATCAGTTGCAGTTGGTTTTGCTTGTTTTACAACCACAGTTATATGATCACCAATTTGGGCAAACCCCTTTGGTCTATGGCCTAATACTTTGATACATTCAACTACTTGTGCACCTGAGTTGTCAATAACATTTAGGAAACTCTTCAAGTAAATCATATTATTATTATTATTGTGTGTGTTGGGTTATTAGTTTGGTTAAGTATGAATGGTTGATTGATTGGTTGTAAAATTTTCTTCAGTTTTTCTCTCATAATAAAAAATTTTCACTTGTATACCGGAATTTACATAGTTAACTACACTATGAACAGTGAACTATGTTAAGAAGACTACTTACCCCAAGAATATCTCATAAACGTTATATATCAACCAATAATACAATAACTAATTGGAATTTATCAGATATAATAACCGATAGAAAATCAAAATTTCAAGCAAGAAATGTTGACATATCAGAAGAATCAGATATTGAACCAATCTTAAAACAATTCTTATCACAACATAAATCAATATACAAAAATGCTAGTCATCCTCATATAATAGCATGGAGAACAGGAAAATTGTTAGAGAATGGACAGGTTATAAATACACAACAAGGATATAAAGACAATGGAGAAAAGGGGGCAGGAATGAGATTATTAGAACAAGTACTTGTAAAACATAATTTATTAAACGTAATGGTTATAGTTACACGATGGTATGGAGGTTCACCAATAGGCGGTTCACGATTCAGACATATCAATAATTGCGCATTAGATAGTCTACGTAAGAGTAATAAACTATAACTACCTACTTTTAATCATCATGTAATTTCCGATCAATTGCCAGATCAATTTCTTCAGTCCTAACCACCAACCAATCATATACCCTTTTCAAAAATAAAAATTGCCCAAATGAAACTACTCCTACAACAATAAATGCCAATATCCTATCAGCAGTATTCTCATTCAAAAATGCATAAGGATATTTAGCCCCACTTTCCAAATCAACCAAATATTCTAATAAATTCCAATACAGTACTGTTAAAACAACAATAATTCCCAAGGCAGTACTGGTTTTAATTGTCCATCGAGGCATGAAAATTAAATAATCAATAAGTAATGACACTACCGGCATTAAATGAATAGATAAATCTGTCAGCATAGGTAGGTTAAAATTACCCGGGTCTTGTGCTAATAACTGTAAAAAGAATAATCTTAATGGCCAATATATAATCGTGACAATACTTTCAAGTGCAAGTCCAATTGGATGAAGACTATTTTTAAAATTATATAAACTTGTTGAACATGTGATATGTGCAATAAACCCAATGAAAAAGATGGTTAGGGAATATACTAGGGCTAAATTGGTTAAGAATTGCCAATGGCCAGCATCAACGAAATAGGCGGGGAGTTGGGTAGTTATGAGGTTGGTATAGATTCCATATAATCCTATAATGAAGGAGATAAGGTCGATGGTGGCGATTATTGGGTTACCTACTTTTCTTCTTGTCATGATGAGGATTTATATCACTCAATGTATATATACATTTATATGACTATACTATAGGTTCTATAAATTAAGCTTAGAATGTTTGATCATTAACATAGCAAAGTGAAAATTTTAAAAATATGCAACAGAAAAATTTCATGTTGGCTTTTAAATCAAATTGGCAACCATTGTGATTTAACTTAACAACCAATAGTATGTTAATGACCACCACCACCCATAAAGAAACTTGCAATTCTTGATCTTGATCTTGATCTAGATCTAGACCTATTTTCATGTGAACTAGACCTTATATCACTACCATCACCCAATGATTCTTGACCACCACTTCTTCCCCTCTCTTCCCCAACTAAATCTTTATAACTCGAAGATCGAGAAGGACCGGGACTTAACATCCGACTTAATCTTTTTGATTCCTTCTTTGGCTGCGCAGTTGTCAATGATGATTGTTGATCAATTCCTTTGATCCAATTTTGAAAATATAATTCTGAATCTATCGGGGATTTAAGTTCTTCAACATAAGTATATGATGGTTTAACCACAATGACGGGGACTAATGCATATTCTAAGAAATGTTTGGATAAGGATGATTTTAAAATTGATCGATGATGATGATGACCTGGTTTTTCTTCATGAGTACCTATAACCATTACTGAAGGACGATATTCATCAATTGCAATCTTAAGTTTCTTTTCAGCTTTACCAATTACTGTTTCAAATATAATTGAAACTTTCTTATTATGACAATTCAATTTTTCAAAATTTTCTAAATAATGATTTGCTTTTGATTTATTAATTGAATCATGAGTCTTTTCATTTAAAACTTGAAATATAACAACAGTATCACCATGAATTACCATTTCATCAAATAACCATTCAATTGCTTTTGAAGATTCGAAATCATCATTAAATCCAACTAAAAATGTTTTATTATTTCTTCTAAATTTAAATTGAGGATGTTTGACTTTAACTATAAATGATTTATTAAGTTTCTTTGTTTCGGGTATATGGAATGAAATCCCATGTTCAAATGATTGTAATTTAGGTAATCCTGGTCTAGGTGGGGCTAATCTCGTTTGTGAAGATGATCTTTGTGATGCTGCTTTATTAATATATGCCAAATCAACCGTCGGTATCGATAATGGCATAGAACTACCAGTATGTGAAGATGAAGGAGTAATTTGTCCCGATGAAAGTGGTGACATGATTGCAGATTCGGAATCATAATCATCATAATAAAGTCTACCCAATAAATCAGATGAATTATTTTGAAGTTTATATAATTCAACTGAATCATCGCTGGTATGATAAAGCAATGCATTGAATTTTGTATTGATGTCTGTTTCATCATCAACCTCTAACATTGATCCTCTCCTTTGGGTGGGTTGGGCATTTTCTCCTTCTTCTGCTCCTTCTTCTGCTTGGGTGGCCTCGATTGTGACATCTGGTGTGGGTTCTTTGACTGTAACTATGACTTGTGGAGATTGGGTTTGTGGTGGTGGTGTGGGAACTGAAACTTCGGTCATGATTTGTTCTCGTGGGTAGGAAACTGTGTTAAAATGATCTATCTGATTCTATGAGGGAGAATAGACTAGTAAGTAAAAGGTGTTGATCGTTTATTATAAAAAGGAGATTTTTATAAATATCTAGCTATATACAAAAAGGGGTATATTGTGTCACTTGGTGGATCATCATCATCTCCAATCTTCGTCTTCGCCCAACAACTGTTACCCTTCTAAAAGAATTTTGTGCGCCGTATGAGAAGATAACAAAGTGGAAAAAATTACCGAGGGAAATTTTATTATTATGATGAAAAATTTCTTTTTCTTTTTCTTCAGATTTGTCGTGAATAATTGACAATTTGTCGCGTCAATTGGTGTAAGTGATCTGTAATGCTCCATCTCTCTCTCTTAGTAGTTAGATCTACCATTATTAACACCACTATTTGATTCAATTATACCCCATAATCTATCCATCTTTAACCCTCCAATGTTATCAACAACATAAAACTTTCTCTTGGTTTTAGTTTCAGGTTCAATTTCTTCCCAACTTGCAAATGGTTTCCAGAATGATTTTTGATTAGACAGTAATTTTAAAGATTTATTATTAGATACAGTTAATAACTCATTCAATGTAGTACCACCAGTTGTACTTAACTTTTCCATCACTAATTTTTCATCTCCAATTAAATTTTCTAAAGTTTGAGGTTTTGATTTATCATATAATCTAAATATTCTAGTAACATAATCTTTTGTTTTATATTGAACAACTACCGCCGGTATAGTTGTAATTGCTAATAATCCATAAGCATACATATCATCAAATTGAGCAGATTGATAAAATAATTTAGCACCATATAATCCCAATACACCTAATGAAATAGTTAATCGCTTTAACAATGATATATATCTTGCCCCGGGGGATTCATATAATGGCAGATATGATAAACGATAATTCTCGGGTAATTTTGTTTTAAAAAATGAACCAGGTTTTAATATAGATACTCTATCTTGATATAATGTTGGTGAATATGGATTATTTTCCGAACTGAATTCATTGGTATCAATACCATCTTCAGTTGTTTTGAAGGAACTTTTAAATTTAAATGTTGGGGATGATATTGAAAATGGACGTGTAAGTATCCTTACTGCATTTCGTCTAGCCAACATTATATATGTTCGTATATATATATGTATATACGTAAATCTTTTCTGTTGAGTAAGATTACTTTGGTCGTGTTCTCCTCCTATGTGAGGTGAAGAGTTTTTCAATGCCAATTGGTAGCAAGTTGATCGTAGTAAAGTAGCAATTGGTAGCACAAAATGCGTATGAGAAATTTTTTTTTCTTTGCTTTCATGAAGAGTTAACGAAAGAAAAGTAAAGAAAAATATTACTACGTGTGTATCCATCCATCCTAAAAAAAGGGCCACTCTCATTGAACTACTACACTCAATTCATTTTTAAATCAAACCAAACCCAACCCTTCCATCAATCATATCTTAACCAAAGACCTTCTTTTAAGTATTAATTAGATTCAATACAACTACACCCTAAAGAAAGAAAGAAATAAAAAGATATATATTTATACACGCACAATGGACTCTGACGCAACTAATAGATTTATTCCTGAATATCGTCGTACTACCTTTAAAAATAGAGGTCGTTTTCAAAGTGATGAATTAAGAAGAAGAAGAGAAACTCATCAAGTTGATTTAAGAAAACAAAAGAGAGAAGAAGTCTTGGCTAAAAGAAGAAACTATACTAATGATGCTGGAAATGAATCTGAAGATGAAGATCAATATCCAATGGCTGTTAATAATGATGATACTCAATTCTATAATAAATTGAAACAAGAATTGCCTAAAATGATTGAAATGATTCAAGCTCCTGATTTTGATAGTCAATTAGGTGCTACTGTCAAATTCCGTCAAATATTATCTCGTGAACATAATCCTCCAATTGATTTAGTTATTGAATCAGGAGTTATTCCAACTTTAGTTGAATTCATGAAGACAGATCATCCAGATATGTTACAATTAGAAGCAGCTTGGGCTTTGACTAATATTGCTTCTGGTAATTCAACCCAAACTAGAGTAGTGATAGAAGCAAATGCCGTCCCATTATTTGTTCAATTATTATATTCTCAATCACTTGAAGTTAAAGAACAAGCTATTTGGGCTCTTGGTAATGTTGCGGGTGATTCTTCCGATAGCAGAGATTATGTCTTGAACTGTAATGCCATGGAACCAGTGTTGAGCTTGTTCAATTCAACCAAAATGTCATTGATTAGAACTGCTACTTGGACATTATCTAATTTATGTAGAGGTAAATCTCCTGCACCAAATTGGAATATTGTTAGTCAAGCTATTCCAACATTAGCAAAATTGATTTATTCAGTTGATGCTGAAACTTTAGTTGATGCTTGTTGGGCCGTATCTTATTTATCTGATGGTACTTCTGAAGCAATTCAAGCTGTTATTGATGCCCGTATTCCTCATCGTCTTGTTGAATTATTAGGTCATGAATCTACTTTAGTTCAAACCCCAGCATTAAGAGCTATTGGTAACATTGTTACTGGTAGTGATTTACAAACTCAAATTGTGATCAATGCTGGCGTTTTATCTGCTTTAGCCCCATTATTGAACTCTCCAAAGGAAACTATTAGAAAGGAATCTTGTTGGACTATTTCAAACATTACTGCTGGTACCACTGATCAAATCCAAGCTGTTATTGATGCTAATTTGATTCCTCAAGTTATTAGATTATTAGGTAGTGGTGATTATAAGACTAAAAAGGAAGCTTGTTGGGCCATTTCTAATGCTTCATCTGGTGGATTAACCAAACCTGATCAAATTCGTTATTTAGTTACTCAAGGCTGTATAAAACCTTTATGTGATTTATTAGCCGTTGCTGATTCCAAGATTATTGAAGTTACTTTAGATTCCTTGGAAAACATTTTAAAGATGGGAGAAATGGATAAAGAAGCTCGTGGATTAGCTGTGAATGAAAATGCATTATATATTGAAGAAGCTGGAGGAATGGAAAAGATCTTTGAATGTCAAAGTAATTCAAATGAAAAGATTTATGAAAAGGCCTACAAGATTATTGAAACTTACTTTTCAGAAGAAGAAGATCAAATTGATGAGCAAGGTGTTGCACCACAAGCTTATGGTAATTCATTTGGATTTGGTATTGATGAATCTGCCGAGCAACAAAGGTTTCAATTTTAGAAAATTTTAAAATGAAATAAAGGATGATTTTTCCTCTCTCTTCTTTTCAAGGTTTATTACAGGTATTTGACTGATTTTTACTTGTTTGTTTTCAACCTTGTTGTTGTGTCTCGTTATACTTTATAGTGTTTGTCATTCTTCTTCCGTTTCATTTATTCTCCTCTGCATTTCTCTGTAACTTTCTTATTCTTGGATTCTCTGCATTTTTTACAGGTTTATTCTTCCTCATTTTATATTATATAAATAATATATCAATTTTTAATATATAATCAATGACATGACTTTAGAATTAATATATTAGCAAATATTGGTTCTTTTTTGGTTGAAGTTTGGTTTAAAATCGCTAAATGTTTGATGGTTGCAAAACTTGAGAAGAAAAAAGTACGAGACTTTGGTTGGTCCAAAGAAATGCTTCTTGACTTCGAAACTGCAGCCTCGTATCGAACGAGTTTTCTTTTATGTATTTAGTATCGAAGTATAAAAGCCTACTCTCATTTAGTTCTGGGTTAAAATGCTGGCCTTTGACTATACTAATGCAGGTATCATTGTGAGTTTTCTACATATTTATCTAACTAACATTGGTATAGACCCAAAGATCTCGTGCATTCAAACATCGCTCAACATCCTTTCTCTCCAAACAAGAAATAATCTATTAGTGCATTTCATGTGTGAAACATGGAGTTTAGACACGACCACAAAGCTGACTCGGGAATAAATAGACAGACTTAATCTGGAACAGGAAAGTAATCGCGCATTCTCTCCATGGGGAAATATAATCAAATCAATGAGACATTCTTAAGAAATAAACATGACATACACCATCCCGATAGCAAGAAGTCTCATGTTTCTTGTCACGTATTGCTCAACCACATTAAGTCAAAAGACGTATCAAAAGAGAGCGCAATACCGAAGTACTAGTTGATTTTATTGGCCGAATTAACCGACATTCAAAAAAAAATTAGTTACAATAAGCCCCTAAAACAGAGCGACATTGATTGTTCCAAAAATGTAAACAAGAAAAAACAAAAAAAAAAACGCTTAACATTCTTCCGAATTAGGAACAACCGGTAGATTTATTGCCGCAAGGAAATGACACACACACATTGGTACATTCTTCGATAAGATTACATGAGGTGACATTGAAAGAAAGTCAACAAAAAATTAGGGGGAATAAAACTTACTAAATTGTCGGAGGTTGTAAAATATTACCGAGCAAGAGGATGATGTTAATGTAATAAATAATTTATATGCCGATGTGATGATTTCAGTTTAAATGACATGATCCTTAAATTAATTTTGATGATTGATGAGGAAGGATGGATGATTGATGAGCAGTAGTCAGAAAGAAGATCCTATTGTGTGCGGTTAAAAAAAAAAGAAATGCTACACCTCTCTTTATTATTGCAGTATGGATGTAAATCTCTGGAAAAATTGGAAAAATTCCCTCAATTTTTAATTTTTCCTTTAAGTTGTCAACTTGAAAAAAATGTCACTAACAAAATAAATAAATACACTCATTCAACTCTTCTCTTTCCACTTCCGTCAACAACCAACAAGTGAACTCTATATTATACCCAAAAATGAAGTTATCTACCGTTGCCATTGGATTAACCTCTGCTGCTGCATTAGCTTCAGCTGCTGAAACCGAAAACACCAGAGAAGTTGTCACTGTTACCGTTACTGGTACTACTCAAACTCACGTTTGGGGTAGATTCAACCACACTCCAAGACCAAAGACTACTGCAACCAACACTTGGGGTAGATTCGACCACACTCCAAGACCAAAGACTACTGCAACCAACACTTGGGGTAGATTTGACCACACTCCAAGACCAAAGACTACTGCAACCAACACTTGGGGTAGATTTGACCACACCAAACCACCTTTAACCACCACTGTTTTCGTTCAACCATCCGACACTGTTGAACTTTCCAGAAGAGCTACCAATGCTTCTTCTAATGCCACCAATGGTACTACTACCCACACTGGTGGTGCCGTTAATGCCTTCAATGTTGGTGCTGCCGGTGTTCTTGCTGCTGGTATTGCTTTGATTCTTTAAGCATAAAACTGCACACACACGCCCATCCCCACAACATACACACACTCTACAAATACATTTTTCATTTTCTTTTGTTCCAATTACCACTCCCCCATTCAAACGAAATGTATTAATTTTTAGGTACTTGAGGTAATTGCCGGTTTATTAAATATAGAATTAAATGGCATTTTCATTCTTTATATCATTCA
The DNA here is from genome assembly GCA_002105455.1 of Hemisphaericaspora xylofermentans. Lineage (NCBI taxonomy): Eukaryota > Fungi > Ascomycota > Pichiomycetes > Serinales > Debaryomycetaceae > Hemisphaericaspora > Hemisphaericaspora xylofermentans. The sequence continues at coordinate 7,124 of NDXA01000028.1, read as the reverse complement.
TCATTTATTTAATATTTTCAAGTTTTGTTTCTATTATTATAATAAAGAAGGTTATATATTTTAATCAGCTCTATGTAGACTACTTTATTCAAAAGTATGAACAACTTTAACTAAATTACGATCAATAGCACCTTTTTTAACCATACTGGTGAGTATTTCATAAGCAACTTGAGCCCCATTGGTAGCAGTGACTTCAGCATAGTCATAAGCAGGAGCAACTTCAACAATATCGGCACCAACAACAGTTAAATCTTCAATACCTCTTAAGATGTGAATCAATTCACGAGGTAACCATCCACCAGGTTCTTGAGTACCAGTACCGCTAGCAAACCCAGGGTCTAAAACATCAATATCAACTGAAATATAACTTGGCGTATCTTTAGGAACGGTATCCATGATTTTGGAGATAACATACTCTGGACCCTTTAACCAAATATCATCAGCTTCAATACGTATGAAATTTTGAGAATCATCATCTTCCAAATCAGCCAAACCTGAAAGTTTAGTACGAATACCAGCATGAATATTTGTTTTGGTAATCAATCCTTCTTCATGAGCTTTCCATAACATAGAACCATGATTTAATTCACATTGTTCAGTATGCCAGAAGGAAGGATACTTATCTGGGCTCCAAGTATCTAAATGAGCATCAAAATGGATAATGTTAACTTGTCCATATACTTTATTTAATGCACGAATATGGGGAAGCAAAACCGAATGATCACCACCTAACAATACAAATCTTGGAGGTACAGTCTTTTCACTGGTCGATTCCCTTCTTAAAAGCAACTCTTCAAATCCAGCATTCATTTGTCTAAATGCAAGACTATTATCCATTGGTGTAACTGGCATATCCCCACAATCAATCACTTTAGCCCACGAGTCATACGGATTAATCATAGCACGAGGATTAAACCCTCTCAAACTGGTGTGACGTTGTGAAGCAGCTCTAATTGCTCGAGGACCAAATCTGGCACCAGGTCTATATGAGACAGCAGTATCAAATGGAACACCAATAATACCAACATCAAAGGGTGTATTATTTTCAATTAAACACGAAAAATGTTCAAGGTGGGCGAAGGTATTGATTCCTTGGAATGGCCAAAGATCTCCCCACATTTCAACTAATTTGGGATCATTAGTTTGGTTTGCAGCTGCTACTGTTGCAGTTGTAGCTAATAATAACGATTTAAGGAATTGCATTTGCTTTGCTGATGTTGTAAATGTAAAATTTCGAAAATGTTATCTTTCTTTGGAGTGGTCTTTATAATCTGTTTGAAGAGCGGAATTTTTTGGTGGGGACGGAATATTATCCCAATCAAGTAACCGCCAATGCGTTTCAAATTTATTTATTGTAGGGTTTTCAAGTAACGAATTAATAAGAAGCCTCCGAAAGAGAAACAGGGCCGTACGAAATGTTGACCATCTTGACATTTCTTCAAAACCTTGTGTCAATGTAACACCCCATCTCATCGTTTTGAAGGCTATTGTTGGCGGAATTGATAATGTCAACAAATTATCTATGAAATCAATTTTGATTTTTGTGTTTTATTTCTGTAATGTGAAATTTTGAAAATCGTTTAACAGCCATCAAATCTGCTTATAGCCTTCCGCCAATCTTTTACAACATAACATTCACCAACTATGGGACTCCGAGATTTAAAGAAAGCATTCAAAAACATTCAATTGGGTCACTCTTCTCATGAAGAGGTAGCAGCTCCTCCTCCTTCAACCAAATCCACCAGCAATTTCGATGATATTCTTTCTCATCCAATTTCAAATGATGAACCACCTAGTATCTTCCATAGGACTGATCATCATCAAGCACCAATTGGTTGCCTGATTGAAGATAATGATTGTTGTCCAATTCAAACCAACAACTTTTCAAATAATTTAACTTTACATGACCAAACATTCCCAGTTTGGACTTTACCTTATTCACTTTGGTTTACAAATGATCCAGACCAAGTGGCTGGAGTAGCATTCAATCATACAGAAGCTTCACAGCGTGTTTTTGGACCTGATCCAAATGCCAAGACTGCTCAATATTATTTCAATCCTCCAAAGATTAAATCATTTGTTATTTCAGGAGAAGATATCAATCAAGGGGATGTTCAATTAAGCTTATGTGATCATAAAAAGTTGTCGGTCACCACCCATATCACCAATAAATGTAAAGACAAGAAAATCACTATTCCATTAGTTCATGGAATGGGATTCATCACTTCTATCTATGAAAATGTGAAACCTATTATTGGATCATCTGTTGGTGTTCAAGAATGGAAAAAGTTAAATAAAATAGGAAATGTACAAAAATATTCAGCAATGCTTTTCAATCAAGTAACTTGGTCAATATATGTTACCGGCGATGTTGAATTAACATTGAAGGATCCGAATCATATCGTTGGGGATAAACCAGGGTCCGCGATGATTCAAATTGCAAGAGGAATCTCTGATCATTATGATGATACTGCTGGTTCGTATCCTGAAAGTGCTGATCTTGCGGCAGAAGCCAATGATGATGTGGGACGTTATAAAATAATCTACAACATGAAGGGAGAATCCAAATCAACAACTGGTCTTGTGTGGTGTCTTCCACATCATCAAGAATCTTTGGTCGAGTCGGTTAAGAAAACGGATACTGGGATGTTACTAGATTCTCCAACCAAGGGGATTATGAAAGCATACAGGACCAACGAGTTAACCATGGAAGAAGATCTTCCTAAGAGTATAATGTGGGAACCATGGACGAGTTTCTCACCAGTTTCAAATTATTCTGATGATGCCAAGAGATTAATTTTGGAACTGGCTTCAATTGAAGTGAAGGATGATGTTATAGGAATGGCTAATATTGATTCCATGTACACTTCGGGAAAGATTTTAGCCAAGTATGCATATATTGCATATGTTTGTCATGTCATTTTAAACAACAAAGATTTAACTGATCAAATATTACCTAAAGTGAAACAAGCTATTGAAATATTTGCCAACAATAAACAAAAATTCCCGTTATTGTATGATACAACTTGGAAGGGATTAATATCATCAGCTGAACCTGCTGCTGATTTTGGGAATTGTAATTATAATGATCACCATTTCCATTATGGATATCACATTCATGCAATTGCCTTAATAGGCCATATTGATAAACATTGGCTTAGTTCAAATGATAATTTAGTACTCAATTATGCAAATACCCTTTTGAGAGATACCGCCAATCCTAAATCCGATAAATTCTTTCCTCAATTTAGATCATTTGATTGGTTTCATGGACATTCTTTTGCTCATGGAATTTTCCCTTCTGGCGATGGAAAAGATGAAGAATCCTCTTCTGAAGATTATAACTTTGCATATGCCATGAAATTATATGCTAATGTAATTGGTGATAAAGCAATGGAAAGAAGAGCAAATTTAATGTTGGCAATCATGAAGAGATCAATGAATATGTATATGCTTTATTGTGATGATAACAAGGTCCAACCTCCAAACTTCATTGGTAACAAAGTGGCAGGAATTTCCTTTGAGAACAAGATTGATTATGCTACATATTTTGGCAGAGGATCGATCGGTGATGAATGGATCCATGGTATTCACATGTTACCAATCACACCGATATCATCGTTTGTTAGACATCCAAAATTTGTTAAAGAAGAATGGGATCAAAAGTTAGCTCCTATTATTGATAGGATCCCTGACGGCTGGAAAGGAATATTGATGTTAAATAAGGCGTTGTTTGATCCTAAAGGTGCTTGGGAATGGTTTTCAAGAAGTGATTGGGATCCGAGACTTATTGACAATGGAATGTCTAGAACATGGTCTTTGGCTTTTATCGCTGGTATTGGAGGGGATAGATAAATATTATATATGAAATAGATTTTGTAAATGAAGATTGAACCAAATCACTCTTCCAGGCACCATCATTACTAAGAGGAAATCATTATAATAGGATCATTTCATGAGCTAGCTTTAATTACAGGAGGACCCGAACTTATTCGGGGTTTTTTATAGAGGTAGTATATTCTTATTCGGATTTAGCATATGATCTGTTTGAGGGAAGTTCACACTGTTAGTGTGGAAGATCAATTATTGCTTAAATAACCATTCGACGTTCACTATTATGTACGACTTTTTCTAAAGAAAAGTCTGATATCTTTTATATTCTTTGCAACACTTCTTAGTTTCAGTTTTCTTCTTCCAAACTGGGGTAGAATTCTATTCCGTTCTTTGACAGAAAATGCATGTTAAACTAGTGTCACACTTTTTCTTAACTTAGTGCGAATGGCCGCGAAGGGAAAGTGAAGATCACCTAATGTACGCTTTGGTGGTATAAATGTAAATGGTGCTGATATAGGTAAAATGGTAACTTATGGGGTTGATGTGAGAGTGCTTCATTCACCGCTATTAGTCTAAGGTAATCGGAGATTACACTTATGACTTATAGTCTTTTCTTATAACAATAACTGTATAGAATTTGACTTAAATATAAAAATACTCAAAATTATCGATATTTTACATAACTAACAAAACATATAAATTTACTGGGAATGCATCTCTTATATATGACATTCCTCTAAAACAAATGATAATAAAAACAATCAAAATATAGCACTTATGCGTAAGTAGCTTATTGCTTCACTTAAGCGAAGTGAAACAGACAAATATAAAAATTAATTCAAAACTGTTAGAATTAAGCCGGGCAACACTAAAAATTAACGGTAAAATTGATATATATTAAAATTGCTATATGAGCTTAATTATAGAAAAATTCTATATGTATTTCTGTAAAATCAGAAATATGGGAATTCTAATGGTATATTTATAATAAATTATCTGGCAATTGTGATAGCAACTAATCGCGCCGGTATTTGTAAAACGTTTGTTAATTCAGCTTTTTCTTTTCCTGCATAATTTCTCATGTATTTCGAACAAAAACGACATAAATGTCGTGTGTCGCAGAACCCTCGAATACTACACATTTGATGACAGTGTATTCAGTTCTGTGACAACTAGATTTTTTGCAATTGTTTTCACATAGTTCCAATGCCCTAAAATTCTTAAAATATTCAACAAACAACTACAGCAAGTAACTTACGGTAATTTTAAAACCCAAATGAAGAATATCCAATGTTATATTTCAGAAATGTAGTCATATTGAAGAATAATTTGTAAAACTTGACTTTTGAATAACCCAAGATTTTTGGGAAACGTCAATACACAACTCACACTTACGAGCATTTCAAGTATAATTCACTTGAAACAATGTCATTCAATTCCATTGGTACATTCAATGTTTCCAGAACACAAAAAGAGGGGCGGAACTTTCATTGGTAAATGGAACTGTCATTGTGATTGTATATACGGAAGTTAAAACATAGACCAAATATCTAACAAAAAGGCACAGTAAACCTCAAATACAGTTAAATAGAACATTTATTGTCTGAGAAAGAAGCTAACCTTGTCTAAGTTCTTGAGCTTTGGTTCTGGTTTACATTCACTTAAGGCGTGTCTATTCCCATGAAGGTTTGGGGCCTGGCAGAGACATGCTACATAACGTGTTCGAGGGTGAAAGCTTCCTAATAAGATATTAAAATTAAAAAAGCAATATACAATTATCTTAAGTTTCTTTAGGTTATTTATAAACATCATTCAAGGTCCAAACTCTTCCAATATACCTTCATTATCAGGAACTATAGACCGAAATTATAGATGGATACAGAAGTTTGGAAATAAAAAACCATCACTACCAGCAGCAGGAAGCCTGTTCAGGAAGACAGGACACATATTCAAAATGTACATGCACAAATCATTCTCACGTCATGGTACATCCTAGAGTTCTTCAGTTTTATGACGTAAACAAATCACATGATCTACTGCAACTAGTTTAACAAGAATCAATATTGTACAGCTACATGTGGTGTATGGAGAAAGTAGCACCAGTACCCATGATGTCAAAATTTACATACATACTATCACAATGCTTTTTCAAACGATGCTTTATCCGAGTCACAACAGGCTTCCATTTCGACAACATGTTACTTTCTGTCCTTTATTTAGCGAGATTGAAGCTACTACTGGCTGCATTTGTCCTACTCAATGATTAGACAAAGCTACGCGCAGTAAGGAAGAAGTAAATCCACCTAATATGACCATTCAACGGTATCAGAACTCAATTATGGAATATTTTGGCTAGATTTGGCAAAAAGCGAAGTTCCCTGAGAGAGTATCCGTGTGACAAATGTTATAAAGCAGAGGAAGGACATCCTGTTCGGTTGAATAACACACGAAGGGTGTGTGTCCGTTTTTTCTACAGTTCGAATCTCAAATGATGGCTTGTTGGATAGTTCTGCAGAAATATAATTTTCTGGTTCTAATTCAATTAAGTCTGGGTTTCTCGATCTCTGATTATTTCTTATCTCTCCAGATTCACAAAAGTTCAGACATTCTGACGCGATTTTTTGCAGCCAAAGGCTACAGGAAACCACAACACCATACAAATTACTTTCTTACAATTATGTGCTTCAAACTAATTGAACGTATGATCAAAGAGCTTTGATACAGCGTAGATACTTAAAACGAATGGCAACGAAGCGAATGCTTTACTTGTATAGCTTTTAATCACGCTAAATACCATAAAATAATAACTTATGACTATACAAAAGTCTCTTTTATTAATTATAATACCTAAAACTGACAAAGTTTACAAAACCTAGCGAACTTGATCTCTTAAATATCAAATTCCCGAAACACGAATACTCTCAAAAACTTGTTAATGCACCTCTTCGTCACAAACCGGCTTATGCTTCATTTAACACCATTAAACTCTAAAAAACCAAGAAATCCACGCTAGCGACATAAATATCACATGGCCCATTACTACGAATTTAGAGCAAACATAGCAAGTAGTGCCACAAAAAGAGAGAGTAACTTAAGGTAAAAAATAATGACTCCGACGCGGTTCGAACGCGTGCATCTTTACGATAGTAGAACTTGAGTCTACCGCCTTAACCACTCGGCCACAGAGCCCTTTTCACACTTCAAAAAAGTGTGAATGTATAACTGCCGGGAACTCTTAAACCAAAATAAATCAATTGGCCCTTCTGGCCAATTACATCGAATACATTTAG